>MU184791.1:0-58545 GCA_016904865.1 Pissodes strobi
GAGCATTTTTGGATATTTAACGTATCCCGAACGCTTTACACACGACATCTTTTGACAAATAGTGTGCCTCGAGCATTTTTGGATATTTAACGTATCCCGAATGCTTTACAAACAACAACTTTTGACATTTAGTGTGCTTCGAGCATTTTTGGATATTTAACGTATCCCGAACGCTTTACACATGACATCTTTTGACAAATAGTGTGCCTCGAGCATTTTTGGATATTTAACGCATCCCGAACGCTTTGCACACGCCGTTACAAAAATCAGTTGGTAACATACTTACTTCTGCTCGTAATGTTATCCACGGTTTTGTTCTGTCAACGCATACAACAGTTGGGTTTTTCCTGTAGTTACCTGAAATCGGTACCACCACATATCTGTCATTAGGTAACACAGCTGTAACTTTATATGGCCCCTTAAACTTGGGCAATAACTTTTTGCTTTGACCTGTTGCCTGAAAATCGTTTTTCGCGACCATTACGAGGTCGTTTACCTTATACTTTTTCGGTTTACTTTTTTTTAGGTTAAACCTAAGCCTCTGCTTCTCTTGATCAACCCCCACTCGATCTTGAATAATTTTTCGTAAATCTGTAAGATTTAACCTCTCCATTTCATCCTGCAATTCATTGAGTAAAATGGACTCCGAGGTACTCCGCGGCTTACATCCATATAACGCTTCGGCCGGTGTTACCCCCATCACCCGATGAACTGTGCCATTTAGTCCACGCTGAACAGTTTTGACTTGAGTATCCCAAAGATCGTCCTCGATTCCACCTGTCAAAGCTGCGAGCGAACCCAATATCGTGCGATTAAAACGCTCGCATTGTCTGTTTGCCCTTGGGGTGGCCACGGCGTTCAAAACATGTTTAATTCCATACTCGGAACAAAAACTCTTAAAATTACTTGAGGTAAACGCGCTACCACGATCCGAAATAATACGAACAGGAACCCCAAATATATCTATCATATTCTGCAGTACGCGAATTACATACTTGGCTTTGGTGTTCGGTACAGGCTCAATGATACAAAATTTTGAAAATCCGTCAACTATCACCAACAACTGTGTTTTGTTTGATTTTGTCTTAATAAAGGGATCCAAATGATCAAGATGTACCGTGTGAAATGGCACGCTAACTTTCTCAATGGGATATAGCTCCCCGGGTTTTCTGCCGGACGGGCATTTATAATATAGGCAATTTAAACACGCCCTCACGTATTTTGTCACAAATTTTCTCATGCCAGCAAACCAATAGTTTTCTTGGATTTTAGCTAGTGTTTTTTCAAGGCCAAAATGTCCTATATCATCATGGCACATTTTACAGATCTGCCACCTATTTGCTTTAGGAACCACCCATTTAAATGACTTATCGGACAATTTTTTATAAACTTTTTCTTCCTTAAGAATATAATTTTCAAACAAATGTTTTGTTTCTGAATTTTTATCTTTTGATAACAATATATCGCGGATTTTAATAATATCATCATCTTGCATTTGCGCAGCCAGTAACCATTCAGCCTCAGTTATATTGACTATATTACAAACACTCGCTTCTAGAGGCGGGTTCCTACTTAAACAGTCTACATGAGTCATTTTCGTTCCCGGCCTATACTCAACATGAAAAACATAGTCTTGAGTCTTGCATTTCGAGCCACCACCGTCCTATCCTGGGATTTATATCTTTTTTTTCAGCAGTGCTTCGAAGAGCACTACAATCCGTTACTAGTTTAAACTGTACTCCGATTAGATATACTCGGAAATATCTTAAAGAATTCCCCCTACACCAATTTTACTCGCGTCTGTGTGAACCTCGGTTTTGAGTTTAGGATCAAATATTGCCAACACTGGCCGGCTTGTCAGAATTTCCTTAATTTGTTTTATCGCCTTAATTTGAGGTTCGGCCCAGATCCAAGGACAATCTTTTTTTAATAATAAAGTTAACGGTTGTACAATTACAGCAAAATTATATACAAACTTTCGAAAATAAGAAACGAGTCCCAACACTTGCCTGACTTGCTTAACATTTTGTGGCGTAGGCATATTTTGAATAGCTATTATTTTATTTTTACCCGGTTTTACACCATCGATAGAAATTTCTCGCCCCAAATACTCAATTTGATTTTTGAAAAATGAACATTTTGAAAGCTTTAAAGTTAAATTGTGAGCCCTGAGTTTCTCAAATATTATCGTTAGTTTTTCCATCCCTTCTTCAAAACTCTTTGCACCTACAATAATATCATCGATGTAAACGAGAGCGGAGTCTCCCAAGACTACATTCATAAGTCTCTGAAAAACCGCCGGAGCATTTGATAAGCCAAATGGTACGCGCAAAAATTCAAAATGCCCGTCGGGCGTTATGAATCCTGTTTTTTCGATTGAATCATTACTTAGAGGTACTTGATAATACCCACTCATTAAATCCAGGCTTATGTAATACTCATACCCTCCCAGTTGGTCTATTTGATCCTCTATAAGGGGTAATGGGTATTTATCTTTTCGTGTTATCTTATTTAAGGCCCGAAAGTCTACACACAGGCGAGGGGTGCCATCCTTTTTCTTTACCAACAAAATTGGGCTGGCGTAAGGCGACGATGATTCCCTAATTATTTCATTTATTTGTAACTCATTAATCATACTTTTAACTAATTCTCTTTCAGAAAACGATAACCGATAAGGTCTGTAAACTATCGGTTTATCCGTGACGCAATCAATCTTCATTTCGACCGTGTTAGTTTTGCCTAAGTCAGCAAGACTAAAAGAAAAACAATCTTTATATTGCCTCAAAAGATATCTCAGTTTATTATTTTCATTACTAGCAATATTGCCACAGTTAAAATCATTGAAATTTGTATCAAGTTCAATCTTATTTATAACATTAAAACTGTTTGGTGAGAATCGCTTACTTAAATTTAAGTCAACGGATAATGGCAACTGCGATAAATTTAATGCCTTCTCTGTTTTAACGATAATAAGAGACCAATGTTCAGTAAATGATTGCCCTATGAGTAAGTCGTATCGGATATCACAATCTTTGACGATATATAAATGAGTATTTATAGTTACACCGTCTACAGTAATATCAACACTACAATCATATTTGGGTATAATATGACTACACCCGTCAAAAGCGTATAACTTAATAGTGTTATGAATAGGTTGTTTATTTAGCTTTATCTTGGCGGCTACAGACTCACGAATTAAAGTAACGTCACTTCCCAAATCGATAAAAGAGGTGATAGTGAAATTATTAATTGATGCCTTTTTTATGTAAATATTTTTCGTTTGTTTGCAGCCGACAAAATTAACTGTTTTAGATTTTGATCTACATGCACTTTCATTATGACCCATTTTTTTGCAAATATTGCATTTGACAGCCTTGACCTGATATTGCGGACAAGCAAAACGTTTATGGCCCAATTCCCCGCACGCAAAACACTTGAGGTTTTCTTCGTAATTTTTGGTTTTTTTATACGATGAAAAATTGTTAAAACTTGAAAATTTGCGTTTGGGTCTATTAGGTGGTTCACTAAAATTTTTACTTGTGCTTGAAGAATTTAAGACGGTTGAAACTGACTTGCTGGCTCTGGCAAAATTAGTGACGAATTCCATTAATTCCGTAAACGTCTTACAATTAGCTGCCTTGATGGACAATTGAATTTGCCGATCGGTAATTCCGGCAATTATACAATCAATTATTTGTTCGTTTGTAAAATTTAACTGCAACTTATTTAATTTAGAAAGCTTAATAAAACAATAGGTATTTAAATCTTCGTTATTTTGTGTTTGGTACGTGGCTGCGTCATAAAAAAGACTCGAAAACTTTTCCTTAGAGGGAAAAGTGTTTTTTAACATTATTTGCCACTCATCCCAAGAATATTGGTTACTCTTAAGGCTATCGTACCAAAGACGTGCTAGTCCCTTAAGTTTCCCTAAAGCTAAATAAATAATTGTCACCTCATCCCAATGATAAAGGCATGCACATTGATTAATTTTTCTTAACCAATCGTCGATACTAATATTTCCCTGAGGGTCAAAATCAGAGATTAATCTGTCATTTTTAAACCAACCCCAACTCGGAACGGACACTGTACTATTATTGACTATATCATTCACTGAGCCTGCACTTACCACCTCCTTCAAATGCGCCAACTCTTTCGCCATTGACTCTATCACACTCTGTGAAATTGGGGGTGTTTCGGACCGCAAGCTGTTTCGCTCCCTGGAATCACCAAGATCCGTGTCACTTTCACTTCTGTTCATTTTGAGTTAAGTAGTAACTCCGCAACACAATCACACAAGTTTGTTGTTGCCTTGTCGATAATTAAGGGCGTTTATTTGGGTTTGGAATCCCACTTATGATATAAAGGTCCAAAATTGATAAATTTAAAATAAACACAGAAATTACAAGTTAGGTAAACCGGCTTATATTCAGCTTGAATAAGGTCACATATCAAAAGTCTAAGCCCGAATGCCCTCTCCGCTAACCAAAGTCCTCGCTCTCCAGCCGTAGTCTCCTTATCGCCAAGTTTCTGCCAACTTGCAGATTTGCCCCGCTTTGGTGTTCGGTTACGGCGCCGGCAACCAAAAGAGTTGACTACACTAAAATGAAAGACGCAGTATATTTTACAATTTGTAAATTCTGCTTAAAATTTTATATGTGCATATTTTTTATAACATACGATAGGCACATCTAAATAACAGAACTGATGTTTTTTCGAGATACTGACAGGTGAAAAACGTCATTTTCACCACTCTAACACGGCACATATAACAACCAGCAATATTACTCATTACTCGACCTGTCAGGCGAAAAATTAAATTTGACCTTGCTAATGTCAGTTGGGTAGGAAAAGTCAGGGCTGGATTTGAAATATATATGTTTATGATTTTCCTTTAACAGGGCCGTAATATAAAATTTCAAATATCAATGGAATATGAAATATATTTATTTATTTAGCATATTTAGGCCATGATGATAATTTTCTTACATTTTGTCCAAATTAGTTAATGTCTTTTGTGCAGTATATATGACAATGACGTATAATAGGCAAGTAGAAATATTTCACGTCGGCAATTTGAAAATGATGACGCTGGCAAAAAAAATGTATTCGCTAGTTTTTAATAATTAGAATTACTTTGATATGACTCATTTCACAACTAACTGTAATTTTTAAAATCACAAATTTTGCTAATCAAGTTATGTTTTTAATTACACGGGGACTTGTAACTATTTAATACTGATAAAAGCATACTGTTATTTTAATAATATTAAGGGATATTTTGTAAAGGGAAATATAAAAATCATCTCTAATAAATTGTAAATTTTATTGCGTACTAAAATAAGACCAAGAATAAAACAAGTTATTGTTATTTTAATACAATGACAATCACAAATAGAGTTGCCAGCCGTACTATAATATGTAGTATTCTATTATATTTGAGCTTAGCGTACTACATACTGTTAGGAAAAAAAATGTAGTACGCGAAAATACTATATTTGTGCCACATCAATAAGAAAGAGCTTTAAATCTGCTGCTGAAAATCGAGTAAGTCAGAACGCCCCCTAAATTCAAACTCCAGAATTTAACGGCAACACTGCGTCTAGACAAACCGGAAATGGCCGCGCGTACTTCACACAATATAAATTTAAGACTATTAGTTCCGTGCTTCACACTGTGAACTAGTGTGTAGGTGTAGGTGAACCTCTCTTACCTATGTCTATAAAATTGTGTTTGTGTTTCGTGTTTTCCACAAAAACAGTATTGTGCTATTGACGAAAACATCGATTTTAGACCATTTTGTCAGTAGCGCTTTCTCTTCTGGTCGTGGTGGGAGAAGCGAAGATGATAAAGAAAAACAGCAGCTGAATTAGCGTTGACCTACCACGCTGTTAAACATAATTTATCTTTTAATAGCATGGACTATTGTGTAAAATTGAATAAGATTATTTACTCAGATTCCGAAATTGCCGTTTATACTAATTTAAGCCATACTAAAATGGAAGCTTTAGTAACTGAAATACTGGGACCACTTGCTCTCCGAAAAGTTTTGTATGGCATAAATAACGATAGAACATATTTTTGCTTGCAAACCGATGCAAGTAATAAAAATATTAAACTCTTTCCCTTGGTTGTCAAGTATTTTACCGCTGAAAAAGAAATTCAATATAAATTGTTAGACTTTTACGAAAATCCCGACGAGTCTGCCAATGAAATGTTTAACGCTATAAGTAACTCATTAACTAAGTATAACCTTTCTGCTGATAATTGTAATGCTAATTTGATATTCATCACTCTTTTTAAAAATATGGAAAATAAAATGTCATGAACTTCCTTCCATTGTTGGAAATAGTGTTAGGGTTGCGTCTGAATTTAGACGGTTTCATTCTTTATTCGCAAACATTTTGAGCTCAAAATGCTCTCTACAAAGTCTATAATTTATATTAAGTCTATCCAACTTGTTCAGTAAATCCTCCCGGTTGCTGGCTATTGCCCATGTCCTAGCTCTGTATAAAAGAAATAAAACATCAATATTTTTTGTCCAAGACTCATTTAACTTAGATAAGGATGTAACTATGAAACGCATATCTTCGTTCAGAAATATATAAATAGTTTAACATATTAATTTTACTTCTATCTCTATTTAATGGAACGAGAAAACATTATCTTACATGCATACAACCGTTTATGCAAACATTTAACTGTTGCATAAGCGGTTGAATGTAAAATGTCTCTTTTTATATTTTTCTGAAATATAAATAAAAGTAGAATTAAAGTTAAATGATGCTGCATAAACCAGTCACAAACGATATATTTAATAATTTATGTAACAATTATAACCATTTCACACTTTAGCACTACACATACCTTGTTTTATCAGCCGGAAATCTAAAGAAACTCTTCTTGGAAGAATATCTCTGATTTCTACAACTTCTTACTGCACAAACACCATCATGACATCATAAATAACGTTCGTCTCTCACAATGTCAATTATTTGACAAATACACTCCTATGGTTTCCAATAGCAAGTAAATTAAACCAGTCGTAAAAATGCGACGCCGCTGGTGGCAGTTTGACGGATTCCCTACCAAGGAATATATTGCGCGCGGACTTGCGCAGATGTGAAAAATGAGGAAGTGATATTGCTGGTTGTTATATGTGCCGTGACTCTAATATCGGTAAAATCCAAGCAACTCAACTTAGAGCAAAACTGATGAACTTTCCTTTGCTATTCTTTAATTACCTATCACCTGACACTAATGGTGGCTTTCCACGGCCCGTGATATCGCAGGCCGGGCCGCGCCAGCTCGGCTCAACACGCCGTGGGAAGGGTGCCGTCCGAGGTCGCCCGAAAAGATCCGTGATTGCGCGCCTGATTCGCCGCAAGTCGGTAACTTCAAAGGCGCGACCTGGCCTGACCTCTCGCGTCCTGTCGGTGTTATCTGTGATTAGGGTTGATTTTTCGGGCCATTTTCCATATTAATACGTTCTGCCAAGACCTATAGCTGGACGCCAAATGTCCCGATTTTCAATCAAAAATCAAATTTGCCGCAAAACAAAACGCCCATCGAAAAATGAAATTAAAGTTTTAGTTCCAGTCCAAATTTAAAAAAATATTCTAATTATATTTCAATTTATCGCGTCCATTCCAGCATTCAACGCGGCCACTGAACGCATTTTTCTCGCGACAATGCATGAACAGACTCTAGAAACAGGCTTACAGTTGAGCATATTAAAAGTCACAAATAAAAGTTAATTTTACCCAGACTTGTAGAGAACTTTACAAGCACGCGCTTAGAATAAACCATGCTAACTCAAAAAGCCAAAAAAATACTATTTAAAAAAAAGCAATGGATTATATTTTTTAGTTCTAACACAACAAAATGTTATTTTTTACATTACATAGGAATAAATTTCCTTTGTAACATGTACTAGCATCTATAGCTCACTACAAAACCCTAACGAGTTTCGAAGTCAATCTTAACTTCACTCATGGCCCTCTGCTCGCTTCGCTCGCTCTAGGGCTCAATGAAACAAAACTAACCCAAATTTAGAAAAAAAAACAAACATAACCTTAAAAAAATAAATAAATAAAAACACCGACGGGAATCGGACGCAGAACGCCATAATCGGAAATCCAGAATCGTACAACTAGACCACGAAACCGCTTAGAGCCTTTCCGCTAGACCGCATAGACAAGGGTAAAAAGTAACGAAACTCGTTTCTGGCCGACTCGTGATCTTGTTTTGTAGTGAGCTGTAGATTGCTATTGTAATGTGTTATCTATACAGAAGTACTAAGAAGCCGCCTTTTAGTTGTTTCTCAATGTTATGGTTGTTATGCTTTCATGTTAAATATTATGTAGGTATCTATAAGTATATACATACTAGGTAAAGGTATATTCTATTCTATATTTGGTTATTTTAAACCTACTCTCAACCAGACAACCTATCGAAAATTAAGATGCTGAGTTTCACGCGACATTTTTAAACGGAACCATATCTTCAAACTCTTGAAGAACAGGCTCATACAGGCCATGAGAAGACCTCACGCGCGGCCAAGCCCGATCCGTGCTTACCTGTGCTTGTCCGCCGCCCGAGTCTGGCCTGTTCTAATACAGGCCGTGGGAAGCCACTTTAACAGTGTTGCCGCTGGCAGGAAATGAAATTATGTGATGGCTAAGCCAAAATTATCAGATTTTGATGTAAATTATGTTAAAACCTGAAGATGGCGGGACCAGCAAAATATATCTTCTGATTCGCCGTGAGGTTCGTTTTTTTGGAACCATCCGCCGAGTCCTCCCGCCTTACGAGTCCTGGGCTTGCGCGCGCATCACATTGTTTACATCTGTATTTTGTTCACTTCACGCAAAAAAAAAGTCTTGCTGCTGGATTCGAACCCGGGTCGCCTTGTCACAAACACAGCATCTAACCACTGCACCAAGAGATCCGCTGGAAGCTTCCTTGGACCATAAAGACATCTATTTGTCAGAAATGTATTTATGATGCGCGCGCAAGCCCAGTACTCGGCAGGCCGGAGGACAGCAGATACTTAAAAAAAAAGGTTTGCGATTCGCCGTTTATAAAAAATTTAAAATGTTGCTCTTACTTACGCCATGAACAAAGAGATGGCGACGAAAACAAAGCGATCTTACAGTGGCTTTGGAGATCTTGTAGCCTGTAGCAATACCTCCTAAGGTATTGACTGTAGGCGATCTTAAAGTCTTAAAGTCACTGAATAGGTATCCACCAAAAAATCATTGCGAGCAAACGTTTGCAGTTCTATTATTGACAATCGTCTCCACCAGCCAATTATTCGCAAACAACTGTACCCAAAAAAGCTAAGCGCTCACACAAACAACAAATCCCTTTGATGTACCGACACCGCTCGGAACACGACCAAATGATTGCAAGCGTTCGCTAATGCGCGTGATAAACGTCTCCACCAAACAAACATGGAGTTTACAAACAATCGCAAACGTTTTGCGCGCTTGGTGGATACGCACCTTTAGATGTCTCCCACTCGAATCGGTGCTTACAGTGGCTCTATCTTGTATAGAACTACTGTATCGGTGGTTTTCTACTGCCTCCCTCTATTTTCAAGTAATAAAAGCTAGGCATACAGTTAGAGAATATTTATACGAGATGGGGCCTTTTAAATACTTTAAATCTTACAGAGCATTTTTGTACAAGGCTACTGTATTGAATATAAAATTATATTATTGGCAGAATAAATTGTCTGTTAAAATTATGTTAAAATTGATAATTATGTCATCTTCAAATTTTGTATCAGACTGCTGGCAAAATTATGTTAAAATCTGATAATTATGTGACAATCGGCAACACTGCACTTTAATATCCCGCTTAGCCTGAAATGATCTTTCCGGTTAAAACTCAAATGGCACAAAAGGTAAAATATATTTAGAGCAAATCCAGCATTGAAGTTGGTATCATACGATAAATTATTAGAAACCAAGATAGGGAAATGCATGGGAGGACCAAAATTGTATATGCTGATGCATGCATTCTTGCGATGCAGTGCATCTGCAGAAGATGTTTTATTAAAGCCACCCTCTATGTCTATGTCTATGTCTTCAAATGTTGTTATGGTGATCTCTTTGTCCTCTAAGAACTCTGTGAGAGGTCTGTTGAGGTCATCGAGATAATATAAAAAGGAGACGCTGTCACCGTTTGACTAATACGATAGAAAACGGTATCGGTAGGCGTGGCTAAGTGTAGGAACAATATGGCCACTTTATCAGAGCCGAATTAAGTAGATTTTTCTACTTTTTAATTCAGTTTTGAATTATTTCAATTTAAAATATCACAAACGCAAAAAAATTAGATGACCTGCACTCCTGCACACCTTCGTTACTTGGTTAACAAGCTATTCCAAAAGTTTTACATAATAATATGATTATCCTAATTAAGTGTTTACCATTAGCAACTATTTCATTACTAAAGATAAAAATATGATTAAATTATAGAAAAAGTATTGTGGAACACGTTTGAAATTCGTTTTTCATCTTTGTATGGCTTTATGACACCAAACTGTCCCACTTCTGTGAAAAGTAGTATTTTCAGCACTTGTTGCACATTCTTTTATGCAGGATAATTTTGCCCTCTTATAAGAAAACAATTCAAATGTATAAAACCTTATTTATTTATTGTCTTTTAAATAATACATTTTTGTTAGTTTCTTTACTTTGCTTACTTTTACCTAAATAAATTATTCTAATATTTAAGTACCTTTCAATGACACTTTTGAAAATAAAATTTGTGACTGTCAAATACAGACTGGTCGAAACTATGTGTAACTAAATTACAAAAAGCATTTGAAAATATAAAATCGTTAAAAATAGCGTTAAATAAGGAATCAAAAGAGATGCCCCCAAGACCCAAAATAGCAATTTCGCGTTCCAAAAATGTTTCGCGTTTCAAACTAATATTTAAACGATCTTCGGATGGATAATGCATTTTATGTTTTTAATATCTACGAAAGAATACAGAAAGGTGTCGCTGCTTAAATACTCTTCGCATATAATTTTTGGAAGGTAGTGGGCATTCTTCCTATAACAAAAAACTGCTGTCGATTAAACTGTCATAATGCTTATTCCCATAAAAAACAAACTTCCCGATTAGGATTCGAACCCACACCTTCGGCTCGGTAGTTTACCGACTACACCACCTGAGACAATATCCTGATTGCAGTGATTGCTATTAATTTCTAGTATTGCTTTTTTATATGTGAAATTTTATGAATAATAATTTATATTTTAAAGGCAATATTTCTCCAAATTAATTAGGCAATTAAAATTTATATGAAGTATTTTTTTTTATAATTTTCGTCAAAAAAATGATAATTGTTGCGTCAAAAATCGAACTTCCGCTTAACCGATTTGGCGTATCTTCGAACTTGATCTGTACTTGGTAGACAGTCATTTATGTTTATAATTTGACATCGCTAGCTGAGCACTTTTATATCCTGAGGCGCGTAGCGCCGAAGGATATAATGTGCGAGGTTAATAATGGCCTTCTCAACCGAGGTATATATAGAATTTTTTTTTACCACTAACACTGATATATTACCATATTTGATTCGATTTGATTTTTATATTAGTCATTTTCTACTTATTTTTCAAATAGTTCGAAATATCAGGTAGCCTGGAAGTTCAGTTGTCTAACTGACAGAATGAATTTAATTTTAAATGTCATTTTCCGAAAGATAGACGCTATCTAAAAGTTAAAACCGTAACGTGTGAATAAAATAATTTGAAAATGGGTGAAAATTTTAGTGAGAGTGATTTAGATATGGAAGTATGTACCCCTCCTGAACTTAGAGAGACAGCAACTACTGCAAGTAGCGATTTGTTGCCAGAAAAATCGAAGAGAGTATACATTCAAGTATTAATAAGAATACTATGGGGAGTCATGAAAAGTGAGTCGTACTATATATAATTTTTTTACTAATAGCACTGATACAATCCTTATCATTATTTGAATTTATTAGATTTTGAAATTAATCATTTCCTACTCATTTTTCAAATAATCCGAAATGACAACTAGTTGTCAAACTAACAAGTTGAAACATAAATGACATTTTCAGTTTCATTATGACCTAGGTTTTTTTTAATATTATTATTTACCTAGGGTGAGAAATGTTACTTCTCATTTGGGGAATGGAGTAAATAATGGTGATTTATCATGTTAGTAGTAAAAAAACGAATTTTTGCTTCATGCGTTAGGCGGGAGGTTTCACATCTGGTGTGGGTTTATCTGGGACACAGCGTCAAAAGTCTTGGACCCTCAACTACTTTTCTCATAAGACACGATACAAGCATGTCTGCCTGAAAACACTAATATCTACTTTAATAAATAGTCAAACAAAGTGATTCAAAAAAGAAAATGCTAATATAAGATGAAGCTACAAATGTATGACAAAGTGAATCTACTGCCGTAACTTACTAGTGGACTATATGCAGAGTGTTGAGAGTTTTTAGATAAACATAAATTTTTGACTCTCCCCGCATGAAACAGAAACTAAAGTTTGACTAAGGTCTTAGGGTGGATAACTTTGCCAATGAATTGTCTATAATGTAATAACAAAAATTTAAGTCAAAATTGAAGATTTTTTTATACCGAGTGAATTCAAAATTTAGGATTTCTCTGAAATTTCTTAACACTCTGTACCTACATAGTTCACTGGTTACAGTGGTACATTAATTTTGTAATCCTTTTGAAGTTTCTTTTTTTGGAATTTTATTTTTTGAATCACTTTGTTTGCTTATTTAATAAACTAGATATGCGTGTTTTCAGGCGGACTTGTTTGCATTGCCTCTTATGAGAAAAGTAGTTGGGGGTCCAAGACTTTTGAAGTGGTGTTTATTAAGTATTAAGAAAGGTCCGATTTTAACTTGGCCCATAGTGTATATGTCAATTTTGGACATCCGGCAAAGTGCTTCGTATTATAAAAAAAATGTTTGCATAATATTTGTTTTATTCACCTGTTAAAAATGTAGCAATGCTTTTGTTTTTTTTCCAATAAACTAGCAAAGAAATTAGTTTCTTTTTAACAGTTCTAGGTTTTCAAGAAATTTCAAGATTTTCTTGATTTATTTCCAAGAAATCTTGATCTTGACAAGTAATTTCTTGTCTTGTCTTGAAAAGCAAGGATCATTGCTTGTCTTGATCTTGTCTTAAAATCAAGACAAGATCAAGACCAGATCAAGAAGTTTTCAAGAAAATGATGACCCCTAGTTTTAAGAACCCTACGTTTAAAAAAAATAAATGCCATTAGGTCATTATAGTACTCTAATCTTCAATTAAAAAAGTCTGTTTTCTATTTGCCAAAAATTTAGTAACTGTTAGCAAAAAATTACTGAAAATAGTGAAAATAAATTACCTATGATACAAACTTACAGCATGTAACTCATGTATATTTAAAAAAATAGTGTTCTTAATGCAAATGCACGCCACAAAATCCTTCAACTACGGCTCTGTTTCTTGTTTATGCTAACCTATGAAACGTTTTTCCCGTAAATTTATTCTTGTCTATACCGCTCTGATACAGCAACTGTCCACAGCACAAGACACCATAATGATTTACTCAAAACCAGCAAAAATATCACAAAAACCTTTTAAAAATCACAATTTAAGCGGATGGAAACCGCTCTCTCGATGCGATGACAGAAGTGTAGTAACAACATGGCGGAAGCCGCGGAAGTGAACATACGTCGGTCACGTGATGTCGCCTCCTTTATATTTTATCTCGATGGTTGAGGTCATCCATTGCTAAGTCATTGGACTTGCCTGGCTGATACGCGTATTGGCGTTAATTAAGCATGCCTGCCTGTAGTGTCTCATCTCTTATATATCAGCCTTTCCAGCATTTTATGCAGGAACGATATTAAAGTTATTGGGCGATACGATTAGGCACCTATCCTTCCTATCTTAGGGATTTAAATGACTCTCATATTCTGCTATACTATGGATATGGTATGCCTTGCTTCCTGTTTCGTTTGGAGTAAAATGGAATATACTCCATCCTCCATCCTTCATCTACTCTATGGGATTTGTTGGGTTCAAATTTACTATTAGCTGATCTAATTCTATTTGGCCTCGATATTTCCGTAGCTAGAGTCCATTCTAAAGCAGTTGGCCTTTTTGGCTTGCTTTTTGTGCTGTCTTCTACTGTCGGGTCATATAGAATTACTGAAGAGGGAGCGTGCGCTTCAGGGAGCATCATCGGGCGTTCCTCGAATGTTGTCGTTCTACTTGACTCACAGTGCCTTCTTTAGCTACCACTTTGTAGTTTCTGGAGCAGGGAGTTTTAGTTACCTCCTCACAGATCCTCTTCCACGATCGCCTTTTAATTTATCTTATTTTTTATTGTATTGCGTTAGTTTAAGTTTATCCTGGTAATTTTTTCTATATTAATGAGCCTTCCCACACCTCGGGGGTCTCCAGGCGCTTGTTCCACCAGATTTATTTATTATTCTATTGCCTTTTTCAGGATCGTTTTCCTTGGCAACTGTTGCCTTGCTTACATGCTCCACTAGCCTCTGAGGCTCAACATTATCATGTGTTTCAACCGTGATCATCCCTAGGTTCTTCGTCAATGACGTTGAGTATCCTTCCCAGTTGGTCTCTCTTTGGTTTCTATACTTTATTGAAATACGCGGTGAAGTGTAATTATATCAAATCCGATCTGTGCCAATTGGCTGGTTATTACATGCTTTTTGACAAACTTCCTCGTCGTCTAGGACTTTCTTCCTCGCTGATGTGGCAACAGTTGATTCACTTGGTGAAAGGTACCCAATGTGTAAAAAGTATCTAAGAGTCAATTTGTGTAAATAAGCCTAAATAAATGATTTTTTTTGAAATGTTGATGTTTTATTGGTAATCTTATATAAGACTTATTAATTTTAGACATTTACTAATAACTGCAAACTTATCTCACTAATCATGCGGAATCTTTTCCTACAGATAGCGTTTGTGGCAGAGTCGTCATCGTTAATCGGGGCTAATTCTCCCAGAGCATGCCACCGTTTGGCAAGCAGTGGCGTGATGTAATACCATTGCTTATACTTATTTAAATGATGGTAATATGTAAAACGCACTTAAATATTGAATATTTTCCTTGAAGAGAAGACTTTTTTAGCAAAAATCTGAGGTAACCCGCCTATTTAAAATATTATTTCATTCTACCTGACACATTCGGCTTTGGGACACCCCATATATGTAAAGCAAGAAAAACAGAAACACAAGTCATAAATTGAAGTCAGATTTTGCGAGGAGGCGATTCGAAAGCGTATCGCTTGAGAACGGGCCGAACGGGGATTGATAGACTGAAACCGGCGCAGTCAACAGTTTATTTTGTGATTGATTTTTCTTTTATCGAGTAATACAGGTCAGTAAAATTTATTATATTGTTATTAACATAATTTGCACAAGTATTTCTTTTATTCCCATGTATAATTCATATTTGATGGCATAACCTGTGTATATATTTAATGAAATCGTTTTATGCTGTAAATAACACTGCTTTAAATGACAACAATGTATTGTTTGCTGTCTTTTCGTGCTGGAATTTTAGTTTTAGTATGACTGTGATTGTAATGTAAGCAAGGGACTTGATGAATCTACTAACATGTTCCTCCCCTAACTGGGCGAATATCCTAGCTATAAATCGTGGGCTTACGGGCAAACCGCACTAAGTCGTTCTTTTTAACAAATTTACCTATGTGAAATTTAAATTAACATGACTTTAAAGCTTTGATTTTCGCCTTGGTGTCACTTGCTTGTAGGCACCCGAAATGATAAAGGATCATTCTAGAGATATTCAGTCGTATGAATAAAGTGTAGCAAATGCTTTTACTCTACCACCGTCTCTTTTTGATGCATTAAAGCTGAATATGTTTATCTCAAAAAACTTAAGCAAAAGCATTTGCTTCTCTTTTATTCATATTAGCCAATGGCTCAAATTGCAACTAAAGCTGAGTAGCTTCCCGTATGGGACCTCAGTACCTGCTGGCGACGTCTGGCTAACTAATACTAAACTCTTCAGTTTTGAATGTATTGTAGTAGTGTCATAAGTGTGGAACGACAAATTGTGGTGCGGGAGACAGTATTCTAATTAATTATTATATAATAAAGGTTGTACAGCATAATTCGATTTAGGAATTTAGATCGAGGGTTTCTCTGCCGTACTCTTTCCCCTCGTGAATTCCAGGCTGAGTCCGGCACGTTTTTCTCTAATGATTTGGCACGTTTTCTTTAATAAATTAGGCATATTTGGAATCTATGGTTTAATTTACATGACGCACCTTTCCCTCAAATTTTCCTAATATTATCTCCATCGAACGCAATCCGAATAAGTAAAGTTGTGCAAGACATAATATTCACACAACGTAGGTATTGGTTTTCTTTTTAATCTATTTTGACGATCATTGGCAAAATAAAGACAAAGTACAACTTTACTTATCTCATTCAACTATGTTGAACAGGTCAGGGTTGGTTATGCTACAACCAAAGTTTACAGAATTAAAAATATAAGTTAATACACTAAGCGCCAATTCAATGAAATCGTCATATCAAAGGCGAGCCGAAGACTCAACGAGACGATAAAAAAATGTAGGGGGTATTGATTGAGGCAATAAGAGCCGAGTTTGACGCGATTTACTTTGGTCAAAGCTCTATTGGGAACTTAGAGTAAAATTTCCCGCTTAGTAAGTAATAAATGGTGTAATTTAAATAATGAAATATGTTTTCATTAAAATTTTGAAAAATATATTTTGTGAAGTCACAAAAAAAGATGAAAAGGTAAAGGCCTTATTCAGCATATTTTAAAAAAAATACGGTAAAGACGATTGCATATTTAAATAAAATTTGTAAAATATATTATTTTTTACTTCAAGAATGAAATTTAATACCTCGTGCAAAATTCTTTATTTTAATTTATTTTGGGGATGAACTACATCATAGTTTTGCAAAACTTTACAAATTATTTTGGAAAAAGTTTTGCAAAACTAATTGTCTACATTTTAGCAATTTCTATATTTCGTTAATTTTACCACAAGAACTAATTAGCACAAAATTGAAAGTAATAGACTTTTAGATAAACCTATATTTGCACCCATCTTACATTATTTTGCAAATGCACAAAATCTGATTAAAAGTTACCTTTTTTAGTTGGTAACACGGTTGATGGAACAGCATATGAATGTATACAGCTCCTAGAAGAATTTGCTAAACTGTTTTCATTAAAATGCAAACCACACATTCTAATACGGCTATGACATTACATTGGTGTATCATTCGCATATTTGTGGGATCCTATAAATTCTAAGGCACTTTCCAGGCTCGACACCTGCAAGTATTTTTTTATTACATACTCTATTGTACTCACTATAAATCGATATTAATATTGAACATTGATGGAAGTAGGACAAATTTAACTTGTAAGATTTGACCCAAACATACAAGTGAAGTTAAATAAAAGCTTATAATAAACTAATACATACCTACCCTTTTGGGCCTAAAGAGCGATATATTGTCTGCCATTCGTCTTTCACAATCAACTACTGAACAAATATTTCGATTTTCGACTAGACATTTTACTCAAAAATCCACCAAAAACAAACAGCTAATTTTGAAATATCACCCTATACGCTGGACCGTAAACAAATTTAAAATAAACTTAAATCACCTAGCTCTTCACTGTAGACTGGCACCAGTCTACCGGGCAGGCGGGGAGTGGCGGAGTGGAATTTGACGATGGCGCGGAGTGAATCAACTTATATTTTTAATTCTGTAAACTTTGCTACAACTCTAAGACCGATCACAATTTTAGAGCAAAACTAAAATACTTAAGCGATAGAATAACTGCTGCCTTGTTGCTGCGCATTAGGTTTTTTTTTCTGCTCGAAAACAGCTCCTGCTGTGACGTCGATAATAATGTAAATAAATTCCTATGGCTAAGTCGACATTATAGGCATTCTTGACAGTTCATATGATTTTTTCCTCGGTTTCGTTTTTTTTTAGATAAATTTTGTCTCGATATGCTTAATAATAATAAGAGGGAAGCTAGAACTTAAAATTAAATTCAGCTTTATGTAAATTAAAAACATACATAGAATACCAATTAGAATTGAATTAAAACAACTATTGAACCTGTCTCCCGTTAAATTAAATAACCAAAGCTAAACATAATTAGAAAATATCACAACTCTAGAAAACGTTATTATAATCAGTGGCCAAGACTCATCAATAATTCAAGTATACTTAAACCGAAATGACATGCGCATTATAATTATCTCGTAGAGTGAAAATTTTTTAAGTTTAATTTTTTATACCGAAGTAGGAGTTTCTTTATTATCTCTTCTCACCTGCGTAGATGGACCTTACCTACATAACCCCCTTGGCATCCAACAAATGGATCAACCAACATCCAGCACAACTAAGCTAAGTTTCTAGTCGACGAGATTAAAGTAGTGTCTTGTGTTACATAGAAAAAGTGAAATGTTAAAAAAACTTGATATTAATACTTAAAATCTGACGATAGCGAATAGTGATTAAATAAATAAAGGGTTCATAAGTCAAATTTATTAATAAATCCGAAGTAAGTCCTTTTAATATTTTAATCAGATTGTCTACTGCAACTGAAAAATTAAACTCTGAATTCATCGAAAGTATAATCAGTTCTAGGTATAAAAACATTAAAATACTAAATTCTCGCTGTTGCCAAAAATATATTGGCATTACGATACATACAAAAGGTAAAGCATTAGGATTAGAAATAAGTTTACTTATACAAAAATAACTATTTAAGGCATCACATTTTCCTTACGGGAATTTATGTAATTATACGTAACATTGGCGTTGTCTCGTTGCAGGGTTTTCCTGAAGCTGTGGACAACCAGTATCAGATAGAACGCCAGTGCTGAAAAAAAGAATTGCATTCAGCTTATTTCATGGGACACAACGTATAACGGAAAATGTTCCTAAAATATTTTAAATAGTAAAATATAGCTGATGGGTGTTGTACCTTGGGCCATATTTTAATTTATCGTTATAACATTGGACTGAAATCCCTAAATGCAGTTATTTTGAACCTAATCAATACTCTAACACGTTTATCTTACAAAAAATCCATAGATTTGAGTTAACCAAATTTACATGGCCCATGCCCATGGTATAATTCCTCATGTAGCACGGAACCCCGGTATTGTCTACCCCGAACTATGCACAAAAAATACGAAGATAAAGATATTTATTTTTGAAAGAATTAAGTGTAAGATTCCGATGGCCTCCCAAACAATCCCTAAATTATAACAAATTGTAACAAGCAAATTTTGGAGAGGCGACGTTCAAATAGGCGAGGACGTGACAACCCTGGAAGGCGAATCTAGTCATGGTGTTATATAATACGGAGTATTAAATATATGGCGTAGATATAGTTATTGTATGAATAGCAGAGTCGACTCATGGCGTTATGTAATTATGATGACTATACTGGCGAAGCTTTAGGCCTGTTTCACACATACACGGCGACCGCGCAAACGGCGCCGTTTGAACGGTGCTGTTCCATTATGTTGCCGCACACACGGCTCCGGTGCATGTGAAAGCACTCATTATTTCATGCGTCCTTTAGCCGTTTAAACGGCGCCGTTTAAACGGCGCCGTTTAGACGGCCACCGTGTATGTGTGAAACAGGCCTCAAGGTGTAAGGCGGAAATACTAGTGGATGTAATAATATTGGCGAAATAAAAACGTGTTACTAAAAACTAGGCGTTTACAGATCAGAAGTCGGGATAACATAAGTATTGTGTTTTGTGTTATTTGTTGTGGAGAATGGTGAAATACGCGATTTCGGCGAGTTAAATCGCAGTGGCATCTTCTTCTTTTCTTTGTGAGTGGCGATATCACAAAAACTCTTAACAATTGGCGGGCGTTTGTTGCTATCCTTGACAGTGGATTGACATTTGGCGATTTTTCAGATATTCACGATAATAATAAACAAGTGTGTACTAATTAATTAGTGCTTATTGTAAAATTGTGGCGTATTTTAACTGTGTTTATGGGCATTGGTGTTTAAAAGGAGTTTTTCAAGTGGTTGCCTATGGAGGAAGGCAGAAGTGACGAGCTAGAGCTCCATTACGAGTTTGAATTGAGCGACGGTGACCACGGCGAAGACGAATCGGCGATGGAAGACGAAACAGTCTACATGTTACATAAGCTGTTTGGCAGCTAGTATCCAGCAGATTGTGGCGGCCGAAATGGCAAAGGCGGCGAAACAAAAGGCGGCCGTTGGTACTGGCGGTACCAAGGGCATCAGAAAAGGCGAAAAATTAGGTGAGAGCGTTCCTCAGGCGGTAGTAGAGCATGCTTGTAGCGATAGGGCGGACTCCGCTTGCAGTTCAGGCCGTAAGGGGTCAAGGGCAAGGGCAGGCGGCGACATTATTGACCCTTTCGATCCTGACAGCCAGGACTGTACCGTAGTCAGGTGGTTGAGCAAAAGTGATCAGTTGGGCGATATTCATGAATAGTCGAACTATGAGAGAGCGTATTTTATGCAGGCGAAATTGCGAGGCGCAGCAAGGGGCTGGTTTAATCGGCTCGATGAATATGACCTCTCATGGGAAGACTGGAAGGCGGCTCTTAGGAAGGCGTTTCCTAGAGTGCATGACTTTGCTCAGCTGCTCAAGGAGATGATAGCGAGGGTTAAATTGGACGGCGAAACCATGACCCATTATTATCATGATAAAATGGCGTTGATCGAAAGGTGCGGGCTTTCAGGCACAAAGGCGCTTTCGCGTCTGATTGACGGTCTACCTCTCGATCTACAGGCGAATGCGAGGGCATTTGGTTGCTCTTCCTCTGGCGACTTGTATACTGGCTTTCTCTCTTCTTTTGACAGATATCGGCGTCCATCAACCGATATTGTGGAATTGAAGGGGCGAGGAAGTCCAGGATCATGCGCAGGCGAAGGCGATGAAGACTTTCCGATCTTCTGAAGCGATTCTCAAATTGAGAGAGGCGTTTGGCAAATTTTGGGTACCCAAGGCGTACTATTTCCAACTGCTGGCGCGGGCTGGCGTTTACGAGCAAGGCGTATGCTGACTTTTTGGCGAGGCGAGGGTTAGGTTGAAAGGTGCATGCAAGTGAGTTTAACTGGCGAGGTGCAAATGGCGAATGCTCTGTTGGCGAAAGGCTAGAGCTATGGCGATTTAAGGTCCACAGTTCTTTTGGAACAGCAAAAGGCGAGTGAGAACCTGGCAAAGGCGTAAAATAAAAGTGATATTCGATAAAAGACGTAAGGTTGTAACCACAGGCGAAACCCTTAGGGTAGGCGATTTGGTGTTATGGCGAATGCACAGATCGATAAGATCTGGTTGATTTACTGGCGAGTTAAATTAATGAGGGCATTAATTGTTGCAAGATGGCCGAATGTAACAAGCAAATTTTGGAGAGGCGACATTCAAATAGGCGAGGACGTGACAAACCTGGAAGGCGAATCTAGTCATGGTGTTATATAATACGGAGTATATATGTATGAATGGCAGAGTCGACTCATGGCGTTATGTAATTATGATGACTATACTGGCGAAGCTTTAAGGTGTAAGGCGGAAATACTAGTGGATGTAATAATATTGGCGAAATAAAAACGTGTTACCAAAAAACTAGGCGTTTTCAAATTTTTTTAAGTTTTTTTGGCCGCAAACAATCCCTAAATTATAATAAATTTCTGTTTTTTAATATAAAACACTAATGGCTCACGCTGTTTTTTATAACAAGTGTAAGATTCAGTGGTCAGTCCACAGTTCGGGTTAGGTTCAGAGAAATCATTGATCCTAGTTAGGTTCAAGGCTTTTAGGTTTTAAAGATATTTATCAAAGCTCTTCCGGCTATGGTGACAAGTTATAAAAGATGACTATTCTCCGGTAAAATGCAAATTTTAAAGCAATGCTAAAACCATCACAAAGTTATAAAGGACGGAGATCAATGAAAAAGCACTTAATGTATACCTTTTCGAGAAATTTTGACGGCTGTCACTTCATTTGATAGCTGCCAATTTTAACATTTCTAAGTCAAAACAACCCATAAATTATAACAATTTTTTTAAGCTTTTTGGTCACAAAATTGGAAACATCTCACACGGTAAAACATTTCGAATTTTTTTTAGATTAAAAAAGTTTTGTCTCAGCGAGCTCTACAAATAAATTTCTCTATAGGCGGCGACCTCAGAGCAACCTCTGAATTAACAAATTTTTTTAATGTTAGCTTTAGATTTTTTTTTTTTTTTTTTTTATATTTTAAAGATATTTATCAAAGTTTTGCCGGCTATGATTTGATTATGAATGCGGTTGCATGTAGTCATTATTTCACAGCTGTCAATTTTAACAATTTTTTTTTAGTCAAAACAATCCCTAAACGATTGCGAAACTTCATTGGGAAGCCATGGGTTTGGAACAAGGAACGGCAGAGGACATTTACTACTCAACTTCATGCAACAAAATAACCTATATGCGAAGAACAGTTTCTTTAAAAAAGCTCCTCAGAGAAAATGGACATGGGCTAGCCCTGACGGAGTAACGAAGAACGAAATCGACTTTATTATTTCAAACGCGAAAAACCTAATATAGGACGTCACATTTCTAAATAATTTCTCTATAGGCAGCGACCACAGAGCCCTCAGAGAAAAAATCTCCATAAGAAAGGAGAGGTCGAAGCTAATAAGAAGAACAATATGTAAAAAGTCACTCACAGCACAAAATGCAGACAAATTCTGAATTCATGCCTTACTTACTGCAACAATGACGAATTATGAAAATATAGACATTGAGGAGAGAAATAAACAAGTAACGGGAGCAATGAAAGAAGCGGAGAGAAAATATCAAATGGCTGGAACTGAGAAAAGAGAGAAGCTGAGTAATGACACTAAAAATCTGATGAGGGAAGGAAGAAATTTGGAGGGAAAACACTACTTGAGAAACGCCACGCAGGTAAGTGAAATTAACAAAGAAGTATCGAAAGCAATTCGAAGGGATGTAATACTACACAACACTAAAGAAATAACGAAGGTAATAGAGGAGAACAAGGGAATGAAAGTACTGAGGAAAAAGATGACCGATGATAAGAAACAAATATGCAAGATTGCCGACAGCAGGACTGGACAAATCACGAGCAATAAACAAGAAATTTTAAAAATTGTAAGAAAATTTTATGTGGACAAGAAAACAACAGTAATAGAGGGCAACACCAATATTCCCAAAGTACAAAACCAGGGATCAGATGATATCCCAGATATCACCCCAGATGAAATTAATAACAGCTTGAAGGACATGAAGAAGAGTAAATCGCCAGGGGACGACGAAATTAGCATTGAAAGTATCAACATGGGAGGAACAGCACTACTAAACATACTGTGCAAACTATATAATGCTTGCCTGAGGAATACTACATCACCTGAACAGTGGGACAAGGCTATTATAATATTGCTCCACAAGAAGGGAGGCGTAGCCCAAATACAAAACTATAGACCAATCAGTTTACTTTCGCAGATTTATCATCACCAAAAGACTGACAACGATTTTCGATTTCTATCAACCAAATCAACAGGCCGGATGCCTTAAGGGATATGGCACCAATGAAAAGCTCCACACAATAAAAGTCATTTTTGAAAATTGCCTAGAGTACAATAAGCCTTTGGTCCCCGTCTTCGTAGACTACGACAAACTTTCGACACAGTGGACCACCATAGCATGCTCAAAGCCCTCGTTGATTACAGAACCTTATTAAGCATATCTATAAGAAAGCGAATGCTGTCATTGGACTCCATGAATATACTTCCGACTTTAAAATGGAGCGAGGTATGCGACAAGGTGATGTCATCTCTCCCAAACTATTCACCAACCTGCTGGAGTTTATATCCAAGCAGACTAAAATCAATAAGTATGGTGTTAACATCAATGGCGAGAAGCTTGGTCATCTTCGCTTCGTTGATGATCTGGTATCAATTACAGACCAATTCGAAGAATCAATAGAGATGCTAAAGGAACTGGAAATAAAATCCTATCCAGTTCTCAATTTGGCTTCCAGAGTGGAAAATCAACTTCGAATGCTATTTTCTCTCTTATTGAAGACATTTATTTAAGTACAAATGAGAATTTACTTTCCGCAGCAGTATTTTGCGACTTGTCGAATGCATTCGACTGTGTCGATCATCATCTGTTGCTCCAGAAGCTGGAGGTTTATGGATTTAGGGGTATAGCTCTCAATTGGTTTAAATCCTACTTGCATGGCCGTAGGCAGTCAGTGTCATATCAAGGCAGGGTCTCTAACTCAATGCCAATAAATTGTGGAGTGCCCTAGGGCTCCGTTCTTGGCCCTATCCTCTTTTTGATCTATATCAATGATCTTGCCTCCATTCTAATCAAGGGAATTGTTAGGCTCTTTGCGGATGACACTTCTATTGTTTGGCGTGCGAGTGATGTTGGAGTTTTGGAGAGAATAATCAATGCTGATTTAGTTCGCATAAGAACCTGGTGTAATAGCAACATTTTATCATTTAACACACCAAAGACTAACATGTTGAGCTTCAAGTGTTCTCTGGCTAATATTTCATTGGGCGGTGACTAAATACCTGCTTCTGCTGGTGCCAAATTCTTGCGGGTGACACTGGATGAGAGTTTGAAGTTTGAGTAGCACATCAAGGCTCTTTCAGTTGGGCTATCCTCTGGTTGCTATGCCTTGAGAGTGATTTCTCACCACCTGGAGCCATCCGTGTTGAGATCGGCTTATTTTTCTCTAATAGAGTCACGCGAGTGATGTAATTATCATTGAAGATTAACTTTTTAAAAAAGTTATTTTATTCAAAATAATTCTACACAAAAAGTTTTGACTATCAAAATAACTACGATCTGTATCTTTCGAGAATTAAATGATAAGTAAAACGTAAAATGTAATTATGTGACCTAATGATATAAAATGCCGATTCTGCTAACTTATAAATATTGTGTATACAATTAATAAAAATAATAACAATTGATCGGCAGAAAAGTTGGGTCATCGGGTTATCGGCCTGGTTGCATCACATAACTCCTCCCTCCTCAAGTTCGGAAAGTAAGGGCCGCAGTGGTTGATCGTTTTTCCGACTCTCTTCTAAAGGGTCGTCTGTGAGGGCGTTCTTGCAGAGGTGATTTCTTTGGGATAAAACAGGCTTGTTCCATTTCTTCCATCCAATATACAGCAGGATTACGCATACAAGGACGACAATGGATGAAATTGGAGCGATCCAAAGGTTCGTCGAATTTTCGGGAGTTTCCAGAGGGTGCAACTGGATTGTTGACAATATTTTCTGGGCTGTCTTCAATTCATCCAAGTTTATTTCTTCGAGAGTTAACTTGGAAATATTGTTGCTACTTTGGACATTCGAAAACTTTGGCAGTTCTAACACATACACAGTAAGTTGTGTTTTTCTTTCGCCTTCGTATGTTTTGTTATCTATCTCAACAAGGCACATAGATAGAGTAACAATACTCGGTTCAGAGATTTTGTAGAGTCCTCGCTGACATTTGTCTCATGCAATTATCTCGTTCACAGGAATGACCAAAAATTTCGTTACCATTTAGGCGTTGAATGGTATTTTTTTGGTAGTTAACATATGTTTGACGTTGTTAGCAGCTCGAAGAGGCAACGTTCGTCTTTCGATAGGGCGGTTTGCTTGCAGATATAAAGGTCTTCTAGTTGCGGACATTCTTCTTCCGTGGTCCACTAATCTTCTTTTGTGAATAGGACGTAAGGATTAGATTGGAGAATGGTTTTGTTTGCAACAGGTATTGGGTAAAGTTTGTAAAGGATATAGTTGTTGGACAAAACAATTGGTGTGTGTATTGAAAATAAAATTGAGTTATTTTTAATAATAACTTGGACAGATAAATAGTTATAAAAATTTATTAGTTCTTTAAATTCAGGTATCCGATTTGGACCGTATATACTTTTTATATCTTCTATTAATGTTACAAGTTGGTTATGATTGAGTATTGAGTTGTGCATTTTATTTACATGAGAAAATGAAATTGCATTTTCAGAGTGTTTAATTGCAGCATTATATTGTCCAAAATTAAAGACATATATAAGGCATTAGACAGATAGATAGATCTAACTGGCTCTTTTCTAGTAAATTAATTTTCTCTACTATAATTATTTGGTTAGTATTTATTTTTTTTAAATTTTTAGTATATTCCTGTGTAACAGTGGATAGAATTGATTGTTCTTTGTAAAAGTTTTCGTTTAAGTTTTCTTGGTTTTTTGTTAGCATCTCGAAATAATTATTATAACGAGTTTCATCGTTTGGGTCTAGAGTGCCGAAGAGCCACTTGTCGACTTGGCCAATTACATTAAGGAGGCCTCTTTTTGGTCGATTGGGTTTGTGAAAAATTTTGGTGTTTCTTAAAATTGTCTGTAGATATTCATAGGTTTGATTAAACTTATAAGAAGTAAGAATTGAAAAGCTTTCATTTTGCTTTGTATTGAAAATAGTTTTGTTTGCTTGGATCAAAATATTTTTTATATTAAATAGGGGAGTTTCGATTTCTGTAAGATTTATATGAAAAGTGGATGTGTGCTGAGTAGCAAATATATAGGTTTTTCCTATGGCCGTTGGTAGTATGGGGTTTCTAATGCTTTTAACTTCTAAGTTCGTAGCGATGGGTAGAAGGAGCAGGAATGGGATGACTTGTATCATCTGAAACAATTATACGTTGTGGTTTTAATAAGTTTTTGTGGATTTGTCTAATCTGGATAGCTACAACATTACTTTCCTCTACAATAGGTTTGTTTACTTTTTTATATTTGTCTGACTCTTTAACTTTTGATTTCTGTTGGAAGATTTTTGTAAAGAGTGGCTTGTTAGGATCGATATTTACTGGATTTCGGTTTTTATTTATTTTATCTAAGGAAGATTGTCGTTGTGAGGTTAATTTTTCGTGAAGTTCTTGGCTAATTATTTTAATATTTTCTGCATGTTCTTGCATGTATTGAGAAAGAGTTTGATTGTTTGAAAGCTCTAAATGGTTTTTATAATCTAATTTTCCTCTGACAATTTGAAATGGGGTATATTTGGATGCACTATGCGTAGAGTTGTTATAGGAAAGAATGGCATAATTCATTAAAATTGTTATATTTTCTTTTGGCTTTTGGTGCTTAAGGGTGAGAATAATTTCATTTAAAGTGGAATGAAGACGTTCTATTGGACTATTTGAGTTGGGGTTGTGGGGGTGCAATAATGGCTTTCAATTTTGTGCAAGGAACATAGGTTTTGAATAATTTCGTTTTTAAACGATGTGTCATTATCTGTAGTGATTTTTCGGGGGAGTCCGTAATGGTTAAAATAAGTAATAAGTTTGTTTGCTACTTCGATTCCTGTGGGTGTTAAAAGAGGGTACGCTTGAGTTATGTGATGCAACCAGGCCGATAACCCGACGACCCAACTTTTCTGCCGATCAATTGTTATTATTTTTATTAATTGTATACACAATATTTATAAGTTAGCAGAATCGGCATTTTATACCATTAGGTCACATAATTACATTTTACGTTTTACTTATCATTTAATTCTCGAAAGATGCAGATCGTAGTTATTTTGATAGTCAAAACTGTTTGTGTAGAATTATTTTGAATGATAGTATATTATTTTATATGGAGGAAAAGTGATACTTTTCATGGCGCGCTCGTGTTTAACAGCCGAACGGAGTGAGGCTGGTAATAGAGAGCAAGCCATGAAAAGTAACTTTTCCTCCAAATAAAATATGCTATTTTTTCTTCAAATGTCGACAAATTAATGCAAAAACATCTCTTTTTAAAAGTAATAATATCTAATTATTAAAGATAAATGGGTTTGCAAGGCGGCTTAGACCACGGTCGTAGGTGGCCTTGCTTAGACCGGTGTCGGTGGACACTGTCAACAATAATTATTTTTTTAAGATTGCGTCTCCGATTGCGTTTTAAATCCGTATTGATAAGCAGTTATTGAGTAAGTTCGATTAAATAATAACCAATTTGTTCCTAAATTAGTGATTTTTAGAAATGCAGTCACAAATTGAGTGATAAATACAAATTGTAGTTTAATAAATCTTGAGTTGTTGACGCTTATTTTGTTGTCTGTTTGTATTGTATCTATGTTGCTATGACAACACTTTTACCTTCGCCGGCGGAAAAGTGAAAAGGCCTTCACGGCCGTCTACACAGCCGAGTAATGATGGATTTACTGACGTTTGAAGAAAAAATTACTTTTTTTAAAAAGTTAATCTTCAATGATAATTACATCACTGGCGCAGTCGTTCGTGTAGGTGTCTCAGAGATTCCTGGTTTTGCAAGCAGTCCCATAAGAAAACGTTGCCGAAGCCCAGAAAATCGTCAGTTTCAACTGTTTGCTGAGACATAGACCAACCCAAGGCAAGAAAACCACAGTTACGAACAAGAAAAACCGTAAGTGAGTTTTCCTTTCCACTCCCATTCAATTTTTGTTTTACAATAATTGCTGTGTGTATATTTTAAATTTACTAAAAGTTCGATAATTCGTTACATTTATTAGAATTAAATTTATTAGAAATTTATTTTTTATTAAAATTGCTGTGTGTACATTTTAAATTACTAAAAGTACGATAATTCGTTTACATTCATTAAATTTTAATGCCACATAGTGAAATTGACAATCTTACACAAAGCCTTTCAAATATTTCTCTTTCAAACATGACTACCCTTACAGCCGCAAAAGAGATTTCTCACACACTTAAAACATTTACAGGCAACAGTGACCACTTGGAATTTTTTATTTCAAGCGTAGATAAATTTTACAATAGATATTATATAGGTACTGTAGATGAATCTCTTAAAGAATTTGTGTTTGCTTCAATTTGCTCTAAACTAACCGAAGAAGCAGGCGATTTTATACTTTGCAGACCAGATCTAATGACCTGACCTAAAATAAAAGATGCTTTAAGACAACGATTTGGTGATAGAATAAACCGACAAGTACTCGCTCAACAGGTAAATTTTTTGACTCGATCTAGAAGAGAGCCGATTTTAGACTTTATAGAAAGATTAAAAGTATTAAAATCACGTATTTCGTTAAAAATTGCTGCTGATGATTCTCTAAATCAAGGCACAAAAGACGCCCTAATGGAACAAACAGAATTAACAGCCGTTACAGTTTTAATGTCTAACTCTCCTAGCGAGCTTCGAACAATTTTAATGTTAAACAATCCAAAAAATATCGACGACACAGGTTCAATTGTCCTAAACCACTCCCTTATCGAACAACAAATAAATGCTCGTACTAGAGATGGATCGTGATTTCACGTACCGTGATTTATCACGGCGCCTGCACTCGGAACGGTTGGTCACCGTGACAACTTATTAGAAATCACGGTTCTCCCCGTTCGTACTATAAGGAATCTGTAAGTGACAATCGCGACTGGAAACTGGCTAACTACAGAGGCGCGGCGTGACCGTGCCGATATATTTAAACGCTGCCGTTAATTCGACAACATTCGACTGCTGCTATGCGTTAGTTCCGTTCTTGAAACGTTCTTTTCAGATATACCGACGACAAAGTTTATAGAATAAATATATCTTTATTCTGTAACTTTTCCAACGATCAAGTCAGGGTTGACGGTCCAGCCAGACACTTGTGGTTAAAAAATATTTGCCAAAATTTTATTAAGTAAAAAAAAAACAAAGTAACATGTATTATTGTATTTCAAAGGTAATATAAAAATAAATGCATTACAAAGCGTTCGAAAGGAAATAAAAATAATTTTAATTTTAATGGTTTATATTTATTTACATTTATTTTGAGACTATTGACTATTTGCCGCAGGTGCCGGCCGCTGGCTGATCAAAGCATGCCGACGTGAAGCGAAAAAAACAGCTCCTCTTTGTTAATGCTTAATGTACTCCCCTTTTTTATTAAAGGATTGTCGACATGTGTACTACGAATCACCCCTCGGTAAACGAAAACGGCGATAATATTTTAAAGTGCCGTTTAGGATAATTTAAATATATCCAGTAGTTAAAAAAATCAAAATCACGGACGTGACCGAGTCACGGGTTTTTTAGACCGTGATTTTTGGGGAACGGTCACTGATCACTACCGTGACTGAAAATTGCTGTCACGCCCCATCTCTAGCTCGTACCTATTTCCCACGATAAGAGCCCTATATTCCACAAAATAGAACACCCCCCAAATAAGCAATCGCCAAAACTTCAGCTATATGCCTCCACCAATTCAACAACCTTTTGCTAACCACTTCCCAGTGCCAAATAATATCGATAACATTCAACCCCATTTTTCAAGTAACGTAGGTACAGTACCTAAACAACCATTCCCAAGGCAACCTATAAATATTCAACCCCAACCAGTACGTCAACATTTCCCGACTAACGAGCAAGTTTTTGGCAAGCCAAAAAATGTATTTTCTAAAGAAAATTCAAAAAAATTGACAAGTTCCCAATGTCTACAACCAGTAGAATGCCGTCGGCAATGACACAGACGTTCACATGCGCTCAATTCAAAGTAAAGGCAATTGCCCCGAAATCAAAGCTCATATTTCCAAAACCGTCACCCATTTACTGACTTAGCCTATCTAGCAGATAGCCCAATTCAATCACAACAAGAATTTGAGCATTCCCCTGAAGAACAAGAATATCAAAACTGTTTCGAACCTCCCGAATATTATGAAGAAACAGAATATGTTCAAAATTATGAAAATCCGCTAGATTTACAAGAAGAAAATTTTCCCAACGACTTTCTAAACGAAAATCCGTCCTAAATCTAAATAGCTTTCAAGTCAACTCTCTTCCCTACATTCAGCTTCAAAATCCCCCAGCCAAATTTCTCATCGAGACGGGTAGCCACACATCTTTAATCAGACCATCTATAGCGGAAGAATATTTTTCACAATTAATTTTTCCTTGTAAACACACCCTAGTAACTTGTACCGGCAACACCAACACCCAAAGTAAGGCAAAAATCCCTCTAATTAAATATAGTTTTCATGACTATTTCGATGGAATAATAATAGGTATTAGAGATTTACGCAAATTAGGTCTTAATATCGATATAACAAATAGACTTCTAAAAAACGATACGATTGAAATACCTATTTATTACAGAGACAATTTTGATTTACAAAAAATAGAAATATCACCCTTATCTGATATACCCGATGAAACCGAATTGTATATTCCTCCTTTACGCAAAGCCCAACATATTGAAATCCCAGGTTCGCTTTTAAAAGTTCGAAATGGCACTATCCCTTTGGAACTTCGAAATCAAAGCAACGAAAACATCGTTTTAGAATTCTATCCAGATTCAATTAGGGAAGTAGCTCAAGTTTTTAATTCCCAAAATTTCGAGATATCTAATATCGAACAAATAACGTCCAACTTTCACACATATGACAATTCCGATCATAACCAAGACTTTTCACTTATCCGTACAGATCATTTGAATAGCGAAGAAAAAGCCTCCCTTAAGAAAGTCATCCTTCAATTTCCAGAAGTTTTACACAGGCCAAGCGCAAAACTATCTTGTACAAATACAGTTAAACATGAAATTAAGACCACAGACAATATTCCAGTTTATACTAAATCGTACAGATACCCTTTTGTACATAAAAAAGAAGTACAAAAGCAAATCTCTGAAATGTTGGAAAATGGTATTATTCGTTCGTCTTCAAGCCCTTGGTCCAGTCCCGTCTGGGTCGTTCCCAAAAAGGCTGACGCTTCTATGAAACAAAAACGGAGAATAGTTATAGACTATCGTAAAACTAACGAGAAAACTATTTCAGATCGTTACGTCATCCCCAACATTTCCCATATTGTTGATCAACTTGGCCTCAGCCAATATTTCACCACATTGGATTTAGCCTCTGGCTTTCATCAAATAGCTATGCACCCAAACTCCATTGAGAAAACTGCTTTCAGTGTCGAAAATGAATACTACGAGTTCCTCCGAATGCCCTTTGGCCTCAAAAACGCCCCTGCAACCTTCCAAAGACTCATGGACAACGTCCTTAAAGATCTTCAGGGTAAAATCTGTTTAGTATATATGGACGACATCATTGTCTTTTCTACCTCCTTGCAAGAACATATTTCAAATTTAAAAGCCTTCTTTCAAAAACTCAAGGAAAGCCACCTTAAAATCCAGCTTGATAAATGTGAGTTTCTTTGCAAAACTGTAGAATTTTTGGGTCATGTCATTATACCTGAAGGCGTAAAACCAAATCCCAAAAAAATAGCAGCTATCCAAAAATTTCCATTGCCAAAAACATCTCGTGACATTAAGTCATTTTTAGGTTTAATTGGCTACTATCGGAAATTTATAAAAAAATTTGCACACCTAACGAAACCATTAACAAATTGCCTTAAGAAGAACAAAAAAGTGGAACACACCCCTCAATTTGTCCAATGTTTCGAAATCTGCAAGACTATACTAATGAACGACCCTGTACTTCAACATCCAGATTTCACAAAACCCTTCGTTCTTACCACGGACGCTTCAAACGTCGCTATCAGTGGAATTTTGTCTCAAGGCCCTATTGGCAATGATTTGCCAATCGCATATGCTTCACGCACCCTAAATCCCGCAGCAATAAACTATAGCACCATCGAACGCGAACTTTTAGCTATAGTTTGGGCTACCAAATATTTCCGCCTCTATCTTTATGGGACCCAATTCAAAATTGTCACAGATCACAAACCGTTACAATGGCTATTTTCTGTTAAAGAGCCTAATTCTGAACTCACTCGTTGGAGACTAAAACTTCAGGAATACGACTACGAAATCGTGTATAAAAAAGGGAAACAAAATTCTAATGCCGACTGTCTATCCCGCATACAAATTAATCCAATCGAAGACGATCAAATGTTAATCATCCCTAATTTTGATCCTGAGGAAATTCCCGAACTACCGCCTGAAGAACTTGACGAAATTCTTAACACACTTTCCGAAAAACCAAAGAACGAAAAAATCAATATAATTTCGGATAAAATACTACGACCAGCACAACCCTCTACCGACGAGAAACTAAACACTCAAGCTCAGAAAACCCTGTTATTGGCGCCCCATACGTTCAAAAAGCGTTAAATATTTATAAAAATCAAATTATATTTAGATATTCCAACAATAAGAAAATCAAGGTCCAAAAAGAATTTCTTTTGATAAACAGAGAACCATTATATTTTTGAAAAATGATCCGTTTGAAGAAGATCTCTGTGCAATTATTAAAGAATATTTTATACCCAAAACTACATATTGCTTGCACTTGATAAATAAATTTCTCGAACCATTTATAATCAACATTTTTCAGAAATATTTCAAAAATAATTCATTTAACTTTTACATAGCCAATACCATTCTAGAAGACATAACAGACGTAGAAGAACAACAATTAAAGATTAAGTACTATCACGAGACCAAAACGTCCCACCGAGGTATTCAAGAAAATATTATATCACTTAAGAAAAAGTTCTATTGGCCAAATCTAGAAAATGACGTCAAAACATATGTAAATCTTTGCGAAATTTGCCAAAAACCCAAGTACGAAAGGCACCCCAATACAATAATTTTTAAACCCACCCCTATTGGTTACGAACCTTTTGACCACATCTATATAGATATCTATAAAACACATTGTACTTCCTTTCTAACTGTGATTGACAGCTTTTCTAAACTAATAATTTTAATTAATGTAACGAATTATCGAACTTTTAGTAAATTTAAAATATACACACAGCAATTATTGTAAAACAAAAATTGAATGGGAGTGGAAAGGAAAACTCACTTACGGTTTTTCTTGTTCGTAACTGTGGTTTTCTTGCCTTGGGTTGGTCGTTGGTCTATGTCTCAGCAAACAGTTGAAACTGATGATTTTCTGGGCTTCGGCAACGTTTTCTTATGGGACTGCTTGGAAAACCAGGAATCTCTGAGACACCTACACGAACGACTGCGCCAGTGATGTAATTATCATTGAAGATTAACTTTTTAAAAAAGTAGTTTTATTCAAAATAATTCTACACAAAAAGTTTTGACTATCAAAATAACTACGATCTGTATCTTTCGAGAATTAAATGATAAGTAAAACGTAAAATGTAATTATGTGACCTAATGGTATAAAATGACGATTCTGCTAACTTATAAATATTGTGTATACCATTAATAAAAATAATAACAATTGATCGGCAAAAAGTTGGGTCATCGGGTTATCGGCCTGGTTGCATCACATAACTCGCGTTACTTATGGTATAGCTTTCTGGGGATGTTGCAGTGCTGCCAGTTTCTCTTCAATTTTTGTCTTGCAGAAACGAGCTCTTAGGTTTATGTTTAATATTTCATTTCGGCATTCTTGTAAACCTATTTTTATTTCACAAAAGATCTTGACTGTTCCATGTTTGTATTTGCTAGAGAGTGTTTGTCTAGTTTACAAGAAGTATTTCAACTCTTTGGATCCTGTTCGACCATATCACACTAGGCAAGTGAATGTTATTCCTTTATTGATTCCCCGAAGTGCTCTGGTTATAAAGTCATTTGTCTACTTTGCTAAAAAAGCCTTTAATCACCTTCCCCTAAATATTAGATCCTCTGATTTTTACAGGGTGTTTAAAGGGAGGGTAAAGAAATTACTTTTGAGAAAGGCTTACTATGATGTTGCCGAATTCCTTGATGATTCCCTGTAAAACGGGCGCGTGTTGTTTATGTCTAGTTCATCTTTTATTTGTATATGTAAATTTTATTAACAAGGTGTCCGTTGTTGGACTATTTATACCTATTTTTTTTTTATGTTGCTTGTACTTGGTACTTGGTACTGTATTTGTATAATTCACTTATTTGATCCTTATCAATCTTTTTTTGTACCTATCTAAAAAACTTTTATGGTTAGCTTTGTAAATGAGATTTTTATATTTTTATAATAAAGCTTTTTTTGACTTTGACTTTGACTTTGAATCCTAGCAATTTTTAGTATTTTTGGTCACAAAATTGCAACTATCTCACAGACAGTAAGATATTTCAAAATTTTTTCAAGATTAAAAAAGTTGTGTCTCGACGAGCTCTACATATCAGTCTTATGACTTTTTCACTCAGAACAATCCCTGAATTTTAACGATTTTTTTTAATGCTAGCTGCCCCAAATACTCACGCCTGACAATAGGCTTCCGAAGACTATCTATTTCGATTTTGATGCCAAATTTCAGCTAGTTTTGTTGAAACTACGAGCTGTACTTAGTGCCAAAAAAACTGCCCATACACACATGCATATATCAGACATTCGAAGAGCCGTTCCTGAGTTAGTCAGAAAAAATTCGACGCCAATATAAAAACCAGATGGCTTACACCGTCTTTTATAACAAGATATGAAAATAAAAGAAAATAGTGCTTAAGTGCAAACGTTGCAAATGTAAGTCTTTCCGGGGTTGCCTTCTACACCAGCGTACAGGCAATGGTTCCAACGACCAAAATGTATGCATCTACACTACTTTTTTCCACCATGATCAGCTTGTTCTGAATTTGTGCAAGACATACGTTCTTCATCAGCACTGTCCTCATCATCACCCGAGATACGATTAGAAATCTCATCTTCACTTTCAGACGATGATTTCTTGGCCATCTTTTTTTTATCTTCAATAGTTTTATAGATTTTACTCGCATGGGAGACTTCCTTTTAATAGGTAATATTATTTTGAAACATTTTTCTTTACAGCTTCTTGTTTCGTTTCTTTTTGTCTCCTTAGAGCTTCTATTTCTGGCTTATCAGTGTCTATTATCGTCTTTCCTGTCTTTCTGCCTCTGGCTGGTTTTTTCCATGGCTCTGCCACCGAACATTAACAAGAGACTAGCAGGTCCACCCTCAGTCGGCACTTTTGATGTAGCGCTTACAGAGGCGAGACGCCTGGCTTTAGACGAGTCGGGGTGAAATGTGGCACAAGGCTTGAACGGTTAACCAGAATTTCACCAGGTTCTGCGACACGGCAAGAAGGGAAATGCTGGGGGAGGAGCTTAGAGTGAACCTTCTGGTCTATTGTTAATGTTCGGTGGCTTTGCCTTTGAATATGTTCGTACCTGGTTTGATAGGTTTGATAAATATTTAATTAGGCTTATAGATAACTAAAGTATTAATCTGATTATCGAAAGAAGTAGAGAGACTTGTTGCATTTAAAGTCGAGTGAATATCAGTATAGTGTTAGTGCACCAGTAGTTGACCAGTTTAGACAAATTTTGGAAAAAACAAATTGTAAAATTTTAGTTTTAATTTATCACTAAAAACAAAAATTACCAGAGTGTTGGACAATATATTTTCTATCAAAAAATGATATTTAGTTTATTAAAAGTTTTATAGCTCAACTATGAAAAATTATTCTTAACCGAAATCACAAAAAGTTCCAGTTTTTGACCAAAGATCTCCAGTAGATGACCATATGTGACCCAGTAGTTGACCACTATTATTAAAACAAGAATTTTAAGGAAATGTTTATTTATTACAAATAAGAACTGATTTACAAAACATTGTAGGAAAACTTGTATTTTATCCGCTGACCTGAAATGCTAATATTTGGTTCCTCCAATTTAGAAATTAGTTCACTGCGGTTCATGATACTAATATAATTTTCTTTAACTTTATAAACCGATTTGTCTCCTTCAACAGGGTAGAATGCTTGAACTTCTATTTCATCATCTGTAATTATATTTTGAATGGAGCAGACTTAAGTATGGGTCATCTTCTTTCCTGGGAAATTTACCAAATAAAAGTTTCCTTTTATAAGCTGGTTGCCATTTTAAATATTTTCTGCAATTGTAGCTTGAGTATCATTTTCATTGCCACTAGATTGAAAATTTGGATCAGATATGTCATCAATGCTGGAACCACTATCTCATTCTTCATAATCTTCTTCACTATCAGAATCGGCTTTTTTGGATTTTTTACTTTTTTTGCTCTTTTCTTAGATCTTGGCTTTTTATTCTGCGATTTTTGTGTGTTTTCTTCTCGCCTGGACTTCCTTAATATGGCTCTCTCAAGTTTCGTCCTTTCTTTGTCTGCCGTATTTTTTTTCTTTTTCCTCGTGAAATTTCAACCACCTTACAGATGTGGTTGCATGTGGCAGCCTCTCTTTTTCTGAAACACCTTCTTCCTTCTCAAGTGATTCTTCAGGCCAAAAAATGTGATCAATAAATGAAGCACTAATCGGTCGTGATGATTTAGGACTTGGAACTTCTAGATTAGTATTTTGAAGCCCTCTTGAATTGCTTTAGAAAGGTCACTTTCGCTATATTTAAAAAAAAGTCTTTTTCTTTTCCACTGTGCTAAAAGAGTAATTCAAAATATCAATTAATTAAGTGCCTTTTATAGGTTTTTAAATGATTATAAAACATTTTCAAACAGAAATCAGTTGTTGACCACGTATTTTAATTAATAGTTGACCAACACATTTTGCTGGTCAACTACTGGAACGAGCCGGAAATTGTCAATTTTAAAGAAAGATGCCCAACCCTAAACATATATCCGTCGCAATGGATACAATAAGGAAAGAAAATAATAACATGTGTGCAATATCCAGTAATTGACCACGTTGGTCAAAAACTAGATCCATATGAATTGTCCTATTTAGTAGTTGACCACCTGTTTTTTAAAACCAAAATGACGGTTTTGGAGGAAAATACTGACAGGATAGTTTAGAATAACTTATTTGCTTTCAGTCAAACCAATAAAACTAATATTTTAAACATTAGGATCTCCGATGAACATTGATATGAAATGTGGTGTTCTCTTACCTTGTTTAATACAAAACGCACAGAAATACACACAAAATGGCCGCTCAATGTTTGATTTCATGAATTCGGAGGGCTATAGGGTAGGAGACCGAACGCTTATGGCCGCATTTGCGATTTCTGTCCCTGTTTTTGGTTAGTTCGCTGGGTTGGCCGACAGAGGCGCAGTGATCGCATGCGCACTTAATTTTTCGTGTTTTAGATAGACCAACGCGGGATTTTTTTGTATTATTTGTATAAGAAACTATTATTACTGTCTTTTTGCGTTATTAATATCAACAATGAATGACATAACTTGTTATAAAAATAGAGTTTGCTTCGTGCCGGGATGTATAACGGGTTATTCTTCTGATAGGAAGCTCGGGAAAGAATGTGGAAAGAACAACCCAAGTCTCTTTCAAGCTCCCAACGTAAGTAAAATATTTGTTGATAAACGCTATTAACGATTAATGCATTCGTTAAAATATATACTTTCGATTTTATAAAAATTTTAAAAATTATATCAATGTTTAGAATGGTTGTACCTAAACAACATAACCTGAAAACTCATGGGAGTAAAATTATTGTATAGTAATAAGATAAGAACAAAAATTAATATGATTACATTAAAAATAGTTTAATTGTTCGCCTTTTTAACAAATATTTTGTTTAAACACTAGTTTTCAGATCTATATTGCTAATATCTAAAATAAGGCCATTTTAACCAGTTATCATTTAGGTGGTGGGAAATCATACAAAAGCCCTAGATGTTCATTAATATGTTTTCTTTTTAGGATCCTGTAACATTTCAAAAGTGGCAAAGAACAATTCCTAGACAAGATAAAATATTTAGTGTAAAAGATGTTGTTTGTGCGTTGCACTTCCCAGAAAAGGATATTTTGCGTTTTTATGAAACAAAATTGGCATTAGTAGAATTCCGAGAGGAAAACCAATATTAAAGAATGAGTCAGTACCAGTGATATTTCCTAATCTCCCTTCTTATTTATCGAAACCTAAAAAAAGGCGAAAACCACCATAGGAGCGACCCAAGATACAAAACATAAAAAAAATAAAATATTTACCATTACACGATCCACCTAAAAGTACTATTACTTCAGCTGGAGTTGAAATGCCAGGTCATAGCTTAGAGGAAACTCCCGATAAGGCACTTGTCAATAACGAGATAGATGCAGCATTTGTTTTGTTTGAAAATTTGAAAAATAATTATAACACAATTTGCGCTCCAAATAAGCAGTGGTCGGGTACATTTATTTGTGGAAAAAATGAAGTACTTTTTGCTGAATGGGATGATATCTATACCAAAACCATACCATACCACAACACCAAACCATACCACAAAAAAAATTGTGATACGCCACGATATGTCTTTTAAGGTATTTGATTTTTATTTGGTTACTTCTCAAGTTAGGAATAGAATATTTTTTATCGAATATTTAATCACTTGCTACATACTTAATTGGGACAATAACAAGTATTTACAACTAAGTATATATGAGCCCAGTCACATATATGTTGGAATTTCTCCTCTGATGTTTTGAAATAGACTTCTCGACATGTGTAAATAAAACAGTTGTAATTTGATTCCGAATATATTTGATTTTAAGTAAAAGTTAAATCTTGACACTTTGGGTCATACTTAACTACTGAATTTTTTGATACTAATAAAATACTTTCCACCACATTGTATAATATGCTGTTACATATTTCATGAATGTTTTAAGGTGTTGTTTTGGAAAACTGAAATTAAGCTTGATGGTGGACACAAAATATTTTCAGGCTTTGATGAGATAGAAAATATACTAAAAACCATTAACAAAATGAAAATATGTTCAGGAATTAAATTGATAAGGTGGGTATATATAGGTATATTTTGAGGTATATCTGGGTAACAGAACAGATCTGTCATTTTTTTAATATTTTTTTAGTGCCTGATTGTGTACTTCATCACTAGGTACTAACTAATACAATAAGTATGTCGGATGTAAGTAACTTACTCCTTAAATTGTGTTGTGTGTTGCTGCCGAGGTTGCTGCTTAACAATATTTTGTTCTGAGTGGTGTGACGCTATACCTATGAATTTATGCATAGGAATTATTGTACAGTATTGATAGTTTGTGGTTTTCATCTAATGCATTTCAATTACACTTCCTAATTTGTATACACCTGTTCTCTGAATAACTTACATATATAAAGAACAATATATACATAACAATAATTATAAAAGACATTTAAAGACATATAAAGAAATCTATTAATATTCTACTAAAGTAAAGAAAATAATTCTACAATATTTTACACTAAGTTTGATTTTTTTTATTAATGTTACTCATCATCTGACTCATTTCAGCTTCTGTCGAATACTGTCGATGATATACACTCTTTGATATGTATGGGAGCAGGCTTCGGTTGGGTTAACATACTCTTGACGTGGTTTAAAAACAAAATAAAATCGTCTTTATAATTATTTATTTTGGAATAAAATAAGTTATCTGTCTATGTATCATAGATAGGTTAAGACAAGTTACTTTAGAACTTAAAAAAAATCATTTATATTAATTTTGTCACTCATTATTATTATGGCATGTAAGCATTTTTTACACACACATTCAAGATGAGAATCTTCTTTTGGAGTCTGTTGTTGGTTTATTTATTTATATATTTATCACTGATCAGTGTAATGAAATAAATTATATTTTTTAACATAACTGCTTTTTTTCTGAGCTTAAATTTAAATAATAAAAAATGTGTATTAAAGTTGTGTGTTTTATTTGCTTTCCAAAAAAAATAGTCCTTTGTGTATCTACAACATCCTGATTTTTAAAAACCAACCATCTTTGGGATCGTATTAACATAATGCATCCAAAAAGGTAGGTAGGTACTTATTCTACGGAACACTGTACGATTATTTAAGATACCGATGGTTAATTTGTTATTAACAATATCTATACTTTTTCTCTATTAATAAGTTTCTCAATGTATCCTCTTTTCACAAAAAAAATCGATTCTAAGAAGTAAAGGAATATAAAAAGTTTCCTCTATGTTGCATATACTTTTCGGAAATTCTGTATAATCTTTTTGGACCCATCATTTGCTATGCTATTTTTTCAAAAACATTTCTGCTCTGACATAAAACACAAACACTCCTAAAGAACTCCTTTTAAGCCTAAATCCTTGAAAAAAATTAAAGATAAATTAAGTTGGAAAGCACAAGTTGTTTTGTCAATTTTATCATTTAATAAAATTATAAAGCAGAATCAGTCGATGAAATTTTAAAGAATATTTAAAAAATATCTTTTACTTAATATAAAATCGTTATTTGTCTCTCTGAAAGCAATAAGTTAACTAATTTCAATAAAAAATAGTTATTGTTCTATAAGAATCCATGCATTTCTAGGTGCGGATGGAACACATGCGCCCCTGGCGGCAGTTTTTGAAAGCTGATTTATCGATGCAAAACTGTGACCGAAACAAATGTATTGCGATCGGTCTCCTACCCTATAGCAAAGTTTACAGAATTCTGTAAACTTTGCCTATAGCCCTCCGTATTCATGAACTACAAAACTTTGTATGAAATATAAAGCATTCACTGCGCCACCTATTAGTCAGAAGTAACACTAATATATCAAGCTCATTAAACCAGCCAGCAACATTACAGGGCTCTTGTTAATTCCATTTTAGGAATAAATGGTCAACTACAGGGACTGGGTACTGGTCAGCTACTGGTGCACTGACCCTAAGTGCTTGCAATTGTTTCGTTTAAATTTGTTGAAGCCGAAGCTGCTGTTTCTACTCTCCCTCATTTGATGGCGGTTATTCAACATGATCAGTTACGTAGATGCTCAAAAAATCATCTTGTGTGAAAATTTGTAGATCTAATGGAAAAATCCCTGGTTTACGAAAACTGGAAAAAATATTTCTTGGCGTAAATGCCCTTGAATAAGTTACACCTACTTGAAAAAACTCGCAAATATAATATTCCCTACCACAATAAACAGGATGCTTTAAAAATACAAAATATTAGTAAACCATGGAGTTTCTCAAAAATTTATTTTGACATATTTACAATATTAGTTTTTTTTGGCTTATCAACACCTCCAATATGTTATTCTAAAAATCGTTTCCATTATTAATCTGGATATTTTAATATTTTGTATGTCAGAATTTAGATTTTAAAACTTTTTAATGAAATAATAATAGCTATAGAAAAAAAAATATGAAAATATGACCACCCAAATTTTAAGTGTATAAAGATTTGATGTTCCTGTTGTAACGGCTACAAAAGTGACAGTACGCAATTAAAGCAAAATTTTGTCTAACATTCTGCTATTAAAAATTGTATATAGCATTTTTGCTATTTGAATAATTTTTCAGTCAGCATTCTGTCAAGAATGCCGTTAATTTCGCTGTCTTAGGAATTTGGCTAAATATTGATTAAATTTCAAAATAAAGCCACACATGAGAACGATATCATTACACTACTCTACTTAATTGGTAAAGATCATTTTCATCTCATCGTAATGGTTTGGCCATCTGCTTTGTCAATATCTTAAGAGTTGCCTAATGAATTAAAAAAGTCACCTTTTATCTTGAAAAAATCCCTGAATTTCTTTTTACGTTTTGGCAAACAATCATTTAAATGCAACAAACAAAAGAAAACACAAATGTTTGTATATTTTAAGGACAAAATTTTATAGTTTTGGAGATACGTATATTAAAAACTAGACTAAAAATTTTTCGTATGTGTTTCAAGTGAACAGCAGTTTATAATAACTATATTAATCCTAATAGCGCAGAATAATTTTTTATTCTGTGCTAATAGAGGCAGATGAATAAATGATCAGTGAAAGAAAAGGTCTGCCAATTATAATTTTAAAACCAACGTGGCTTTTATGCGCTATACGATTTATGCCTGTAAATAACACGTTTCTTGAAATCGATCCTGAAATGATAATAATAACTATATAACTGAAATTTCCTTGGAAAAGTGCCATCAAATATTTAAACGAATGATATGACGTTGTGAGCTTTGTAATTTTTTAACTTACGTTTCATGACTACTGTTTTTCTCAAATAATAAATAGATGTGTCCTCTCAAGTGATTTATTTATTCGCTATAAACTGCTCGTCAAATCAATTCAGATTTCATAGTACCCATAAGAATTAAGAAAGTAGAATGGAGGAGAAAAAAAAAACTAAAATTAAATGGGATTGTAAATCATAGAGATTCTTAAATTATTAATCCTAAGCGTGATAGCTGTTTATTTATTTTCTTAAATGTGAGCACAGAGATTAGGTAGATTCAATAATTTTAAACTTATTTATTAAAGAATAAATCTGATATGAATATGATTTTTTATATAATTCTTTGTTACGGTGAGAATAAATTGTCGTCGCAGATTTAAATTATGATCATCGGTTCTAAATTTTAGTTTTTCAGGGAGGTACGGAGGACTTATAAATTGTATAATTTTGTAAAACAAGCAGACATGTTAAGCCAACGTAATTCTTTTAATTTGTGAGAAACCCAATGCATGTGGTATTTTCCCGATGTGTGCAGCCCTGGCCGAGAATAATTGGGAGGCCTCGCTTCGTCCGGAATATTCCGATGGCGATAAGGAGGAGACGCGCAACTCAATGTTAATAAATCATCCGAGAGAGAGCAGCCATGCCTTCTTTGTCTGTCTTCAGGGTAAGTGAACGCAGACGGGCGGCGCACGAGGCGGAAGCTGTCATTTGCCCGCCAAATTCCAATTAACCTTCTTTTTCTTTTTTTTCTATATTTCTTCAAAATTTGGAGGTTCAATTAAATAAATACTCCCGTATAACTCAAAATGTCATTTATTTGGTTTTGATTATATATTTTTCTTAGAGAGAATACGAATCAATATCACTAAAAGAAATAACATTGTAAAACTGAATGGCCAAATAGACTATGAACCTTCCTTACAATATTAAATTTAATATAAACATAAATATGTATTATTATTATTAGTTCTAAGGCTTTGAATTATTGATTAAGTGGATTTGGCAGAAATTTTGTAAAATTTCTTAAGAAATGAAAGCAAAAACAATCGAGTGGCATAAGTTCATCTGAATAATAAATTCAAATAATATAAGGACAAAGACGTTGCAGATTCACACTTCAACACAGTCTATTTCACTATTATCATAAATTGTCTGTTAAAAAGCACAAATTAAATAATATACACTGTAATCACTAATAAAAGTCAATAATTTACGTAAACAGCAAAACCAAACAAAGCGGCCCTTATAAAAATACCAAATCTGGCTCATCACCGCGTTCTAATGCCGCGTTGTCAAATTGAATTTAAATCAAACGTGAGCAAAAAATAATATCAACATTTATATACAGAAACTGAAGGCAACTTGGCAACCACGTGCAAAGCGATGGCTGCTCCTACCTACGTTCGCTTGCCTAGATGAATGACAAGGAAATAAGTATAGGAAGTTACGTGAAACAAAAAGAGATAAAGAACAGTGGATAATTTTACGGGGCCAGTTACCAGTCTCTTCCTTGTCTCTGACTGGATATAAATAGCGGGTAGAACGCGTGTTGTAATAATTAAGTGCTGAATTGTAAAGATCTATTAGTTGTAAAGTTAAATTGTATTTAGTGATAAAGAATAAAGGAAGCATTATTTTAGAGTGGTAAAAGTTGAGATTTTGTCAGAACCCACGGAAAAACGGAACAAAATGTATTAGAGTCGTGTATTTTAACGAGCACACCATGGTCCATACATGGCGTCCAAATTAAAATGTCAGTTACGATAAAATTAGGCTGGATCTTCCTGAATGTTGAAAAACCTAATCCTGGAAGCAAACGAATCATCTATAGAATAAACCATGTGTCTGTCATTGCAGAGGGTGTCTCAAAAAGGACGAAAAATTATAAAGCACTTAAGTTCAAATATGGTAAATTATTTTGATAATATAATATTCTCGAAGACAATATTTAAATACGACGAGCCCTTGTCACAAGAATAATAAATAACCAGAAGCCAATCTTTCCTCGTTGCTACGCATTGGCTGCCGTGACCTTGCACTGGTCGATCCGCCGAAATTCCGCCGAAACTCGCCAGTGTCGGCGCTCATAGTCGGATAACAAGCGATGCATGTCTAAGATGCACCCTCTATTACACTCGCGAACAACCACCTAAAAAAAATCGATTTTTATGTAAATGGACCTGGCGCATCCGATTTTGGAGTTCGCCAGGCAATCCAGAATTGCAAAACTGGTCAAAATTGGCAATTTCTGAAAAATCTCAAATTTTATGTGATATTTTTAGTTTTTGCTTATCACCTTATATCTCCCTTACTTTAAGTCTGATTGAATTAAAATTTTTAGGAGACTCAATCTGGACATTTGTTATCATGAGTGACATGAGACAAAGGCAAAAAAAGTACGTGTCACCAGTTTTATTTTTTTTTAAGTTGGTGGCACGAAATTTCTTAAAAATGCAGCAACAAATGCTCGATCTAGAAAACTTTTTTGCTTTTACAGATAGATGTATATAGTAAGCGACAAAGTTGTTGCCAAAGAACCGAAAAAACTTTTTTATTTCGGTGATTTTTTGATAACTACTTTAGTTTTCAAGAAAACGGCCGCGTCGCGACGGTTAGCTAAGTTGGCTTGTCCTTGTACTGTACTGTAGTAGCGTGCCGTATTCGTTGAGCGTTGTTTTTATGTTTCTGTCTCTCTTTGGACTCGCCATTAGCGAAATAAAAAAGTGAGAGAGACAGCGATAAGACCTGAACAAAATAACCGATTCGACCGGTCGCGTGAACGAAATATTCTTTAATGCTAGTATCGATGCGTTTGGTTTGGAGCACTCCTAGTATTATTATCTCTGTCGCTCTCGCTCTTTTTTCGGTAAAGGCGAGTCCAAAGAGAGACAGAAACATTGAGCAAGTACGTTATAGATATAGGTCGTAATATTTGCTAAGCATAATGTATAGAGTATTTATTTGTTTTAATTGAAATATAATAAGAACTAGTACCAGGTATTTTTCTTTTATTTTATCCATAAGAAATAACAGGATTGCCAGTAACATAACTAATAGGGTATATTAATTAAAAAAATAATATCTGAAAGAAATAGATACAAAAAATTATATTGTAATAGGTATAAAATATATAGGTAATATAAAAAACAAGAAGGAAAATTTCTTTTAACAAAATAAACATTAAATTAAAGTGTATCCTTATTAAGAAAAAGTGAAACAAGTAGTTAACTCATATTTTTTAATCTATTTTTATTATATTGAAGTTTAGAATTACAAGTTGAGATACCTTATTAGCACTACATCTAGAGGGTTTTTCAGTTACTTAGATCAGATGAAAAAACATTAATTTATTATATAGGTAAACAGAATTCAGAATTATTAAATATATACATTGAAAACGTTTTAAAATAGTTTCGCGTTTATAATAATAAACTGAACATATATCTTAGATAGAAAATAACTCCGAAAATGCTAAAATACAAATTAAATAGTAGGTATGTATATGTATAACCATTGTTTAATGGTATAACCAATACCAATACGGAACAGTCAGCATCAGCACGGAGCGGTAAGATTACGCAAGTATTATACAAGATAGAAAAAAAGATACGAATCATTGGTATGAATCATTTGTACATTTTATTCGAATGGTACGAATCACTAAAATGAGTCGAATCGCCTATGACTACTCTATGGACAAGTTGCAGAGCATTTTTTTTTTATTTGTACGGCCGGCCAAATTTTATGGGAAATATGGACGAATTACGAGCGCATATATTTCCAAATTGTAAAACTGACATTAGGTGAGTAACATTAATTTCTATGTTTGTCTGCGTCATTTTATTTTTTAAAAGTACCTAATTATGTTAAATTTTAAACCCCTTTATCACTGAAGTGCATTATTAACTATAATCGTTGGTATTTCATTTTAGAGAGTTGCCTCCATCAAAGATACATTTTCATGCATGTGAAAAGGGCATTTTTGCAATGCGCAATCTATAAAAGCGCCAGTAAAATTCAATCTCAAGTTCCAAAACCTACAGATTTTGGCTGCTACATCTAAAACAATGCTCTCGTACCAAAGATACTAAAAGAAGCAAAGCCAAGCTTTTTGGGAATTACAGCCAACTGCAGGTGCAAGTTATTTACTTATACAAATAAATGAAAATGTTTTAAAGCGAATGTGCCTTGCAACATTAGTTGCTTATGCCAAGGAAAATGTGGAGCTCAATAGTAGCAGATAAGTAAAATGTAAAGTATCATCATCTCTTTTTACAAATGTGTTAACTATCTCTTAACTATTGTTGCTTAACTATACGAGTCGAAGTTAAATGTAGAAATAAAATGAATATGTTGAAAAACACTGGGCATAAATAACAAAGTGAACGATATTTTAAATCGAATCTATTTAAATCACAAAAAAAATCGCCTTTATCAAAATTTAATACTTTATTTTTTATATTTTTCTCATTTCTCAAAATTAAAATTTACGGAATAAACTTCGAAATAAACGTTACGATTATTAAATAGGTTATTATTAGTACAATACAGATCTTGGCGCTCTCAAGCTACGCATGGCGTTACTGATGCTTGTGCAGTGCGTGAGCGGCCGCGGTCGGCATAGTTTTTTCGATATTGTGGCACCGTTATGTTAAAAACCAAACCACATCAAAAAAACACCAAAATAAAAAAGTTTCTTCAGTTCTGTCGGTTTGTCGCTTACTATATATATTTATCTCCAAAACCAAAAAAAGTTTTCGAGATCGAGTATTTGTTGCTGCATTTTTAACAAATTTCGTGTCAACAACTTTTAAAAAAAATAAAGCTAGTGTCACGTACGTTTTTTGCATTTCTCTCATGTCAGTCATGATTACAAATGTCCAAATTGGCTCTCCTAAGAATTTCAATTTAATCGGACTTAAAGTAAGGGAGATATAGGGTGAAAGGCAAAAATAAAAAAATTTACAAAAAATTTGAGATTTTTCGGAAATTGCCAATTTTCACCAGTTTCGCAATTCCGAATTGTCTGGCGAACTCTAAAATCGAAACCGCTAGGTTGATTTACATAAAAATCGATTTTTTTAGGTGGTTCTTTGCGAGTGTTATAGAGGTTCCTTAAAATGCATGGTACAGATCCCTCGTTCTCAGACTATCAGCTGTAGTAAATAAAATAGCTGTTGGAAATACGCGGTTACACCTGAGAGGAAAAAAACTTGAAAGGAGAGGCGACAATAAGAGCTCTTTCACACGAGGATTCTGTATGCGAGATACGCGAATCCGAGATACAGAATCGGAATCTGTGAATTTGAAAACCACTGATGGTTTGGAAAAATTCTTAAATAAACGGTACTAATTTCTCGCTTATTGGAACGCCACAGAACTGGGAAAAATTGGAAGGTCAATATTTTTACTAGTAAAGTGGCTTTATCTTATTTTCCCTAGGAAAACAAACAAGTGCATATTATTTGCCTTACTAATTGGTAAATAAGTACAGACTTTGAAGAAAATCGTCGGAGCTGTTTCCGAGAAAATCGATTTTGTTCATTTTTCTCAAGAGTAATGGGACTGCACCGATTTTTCACTGAAAAACGGGGTAGTACGTATTATTTGCCTACTAAATTGTAAACATATAGAAAATCTAATGAAAATCGTTAAGGCCGTTTTTGTGAAAACCAATTTTTTTATATTCTTCTTTATATAATTAATCCTTAATTGTAAGGTTAAAAAAAAATTATAAAACGTCTGGAGATATTGTCCCGAAACTCCTAAATAACCATTTTGGTAGAAATCGACCTAACGGTTTTGCAGAAAAGTCGTGTGACGGACAGAGACACACACACAGGGACACAATTATGTTTTTTTTTCAGAATTTAATGTTTTTTGGACTCTAGGATCCCCATAATTCGTCGAGATTGGCAAAAAAAGTCGCGAGTTGCACATTACACGTGATAGAAGTGAATACTTCTTTATCGATGTTATAAAAGAGAAAGAGTGCGAGAGAATCATATATTAATCAGTTTTAATAGATTTGGTGAGTTTTGGTTAGTCGTCATATCAACTTTCGGTTGGTTTTACTTAGTTTCAACTTATTTTACTTATTTGAGCCGGTTCCGATACATTATAATTAATTTTAATACTTTTGGTTAGTCGTTGAAGCAACTTTCGGTTAGGTTGGCATAGCCTCAACTTATTTTAGTCATTTGAACCGGTTCCGATACGTTATAATCAATTTTAATAGATTTGGTTAGTTCGGGTTAGTCGTTCAATTCACTTTCGGTTAGTTTCACTTAGTCCCAACTTATTTTACTTATTTAAGCCGGTTCCGAAACGTTATAATCAATTTTAATAATTTTGGTTAGTTCGGGTTAGTCGTCCAATCAACTTTCTGTTAGTTTCACTTAGTCTCAACTAATTTTACTTATTTGAGCCGGTTACGATACGTTATAATCAATTTTAATAGATTTGGTTAGTTCGGGTTAGTCGTCCAATCAACTTTCGGTTAGTTTCACTTAGTCTTAACTTATTTTACTTATTTGAGCCAGTTGCGATACGTTATAATCAATTTTAATATACTTGGCTACTTTGGGTTAGTCGTCCAATCAAATTTCGGTTAATTTCACTTATTCTCAACTAAAGTTCAGCACTGTATAAACAATGGTTCAGCCACGGCACATATGTGCTACTATTTTCTTAATAAGATGGATAATATTAAATCAGTCAAAATGCAGTAAGCACGCTCATGAAATTCTGGCTGTGACGTGGACTGAAGGTCACCAAGCGCTTTTAGACAATATACACGGTGACAGTTGAGAGTTTGGATTCTGGTTATTTATTATTCTTGTGCCCTTGTTATCAACAACGTGAATCGGGGGTGACAGAAATTTGACGTCACGGACGTACGTTGAGCTGCGCATGCTAGGATATCAGATGAAAATATTGAAATTCCTGATCTGTCAAATATAATTTATTTATTTTATTTGAAGTTCGTCCAACGTATTTTTCTGTTTTTATTTGTGATTGTTATCGCAGTTGAAAATGCAATGCCTGGACATCGGTACAATGAAAATGAGCAAGTCCTCATTTTAAAACTCATAGACTATTTTAATCGCGAAAAAGCAGCAGGAAAAACGCTTTTACCCGTGAGTGCAGTATAGACCTAATGTAAGTTGATACAAAAGTGCAGTTTTAACAATATATAAAGAGGAGGATTATTTGTTGTAGAGAGTTTCTGATGCTTTAGGAATATCGTCAGCCACTGTGCAAAGAATGCATTGAAAGGCAGTCTAGAAACTTGTTGACTTTAAAACCAAGGCAAATGTTGCTATTATTTCCGCTCATGGAGAGCCTCTTCACAAAGTTCATGGCCATACTATAAGGAGAGCATGTATGCTAAGTATGAGAAAGGTAATCTGCATTTAATTTTTCTTTATTTTAAATAATTTATTAATTATTTCGGCCTTATTGTAGGCGAACATCTCATACTGCGTTCATTGCAAGCGAATCTGATAAATATTGACAGAGTGCAGATATCTACTGATCTGCTAATATAATAATATTCAGATGGTATGGTCAGAATGTACATACATCCTGTCACAAGCGGATGTATCAGTTCGATACATCCTGTCACAAGCGAAGCTGTTTTAAATTTGTGGAATGAAGCACTTCAAAAGGTAAGAATCTGGTCCAACTTTTAGATATTGCTATTTTATAAGAGAATCTGTTTTAGTGTAAATATGTTCTATATTGTTGTGGAGGATTCATTCTTACCCTGGAATTGATTGCCTTTGGCTCCACAAATGATTGAATTTTGTTTGAATTGTTATAGAGCCACTTCGGCCCCGGCTCAAGGATGTAAACTGCACAAGTGCAAGTTTAGTGACCCTTATGAAATGTGTACCTAATTTCGTCGATTCGGTGTCAAATCGGACACCGTTTTCAAGAAAAGCAAAAAACTAAAAATGAAAATGGTTAGCAAATACAATAAAACAGTAAAAAGCTCTTGCAGATTGTCAGGCTTTAAACTGACTTTGACAAGATGACAATTATAATGTCATATTTAATTACTGGGTAACTGGTATTTAGTTTGATAATAAGGTGTTATTTGGTAAATTAATTTGTTTATGAAGTTTTATATATATATATATAATTTTTTTTTTTTTTTATTTTGTTATATTAGAAATGCACAATTCCACAAATCACATATTTGTCAACATGCATTTGATAACAATCACAGAATACAATGGAACGCTTCTAGTATTTTGGCAAAGGAGCCTTCTTCTAAAAAACGTAAAATTAAAGAAAGTGCTTTAATTTTATTAAATAAAGATAAATGTGTTGCTTCAACTTCTGTAAGTTTTAATAGTACATGGTTACCTTTGCTAAAAACTGAAGTTGATAAGGGACACTTAAAAATTAACTAATCCTTTCAACAAAAATCATTAAATTCTTCCAAAGCGAATAACACCAAATTATATATATATATATAAAACTTCATAAACAAATTAATTTACCAAATAACACCTTATTATCAAACTAAATACCAGTTACCCAGTAATTAAATATGACATTATAATTGTCATCTTGTCAAAGTCAGTTTAAAGCCTGACAATCTGCAAGAGCTTTTTACTGTTTTATTGTATTTGCTAACCATTTTCATTTTTAGTTTTTTGCTTTTCTTGAAAACGGTGTCCGATTTGACACCGAATCGACGAAATTAGGTACACATTTCATAAGGGTCACTAAACTTGCACTTGTGCAGTTTACATCCTTGAGCCGGGGCCGAAGTGGCTCTATAACAATTCAAACAAAATTCAATAATCTGTTTTAGATTACACCAAAAAAATGGAGAAATTATGTTCATCACACAAGTGCTATAATACAATTAGCGAGGACTGGAAAAAGGAGAGATGCTTTGGATCTATTACCGGTCATTATCGATCTCAATTCTTGTCACTCGGATGATGATGATGAGTATTATTTTAGCGATGAGCAGGAAACAGTGTGCTCATAAGCACAGAAGATACTATACGTAAAACATGATACAAGAACCTTAAATTACAACATCTCTTTCCATCGATTGTGTGGTATGGTTTTTTATAATGAGTGAATTATTGTTTTTTATGATGAGTTGAATTATAGTTTTATTATCTTTTGTCTTGGCTGTCATTTGTGTCTCCCAATGAGTTTTGTGGCTGGCTGATCGATACATGCCAATAGTATTTTAATATTGTATTATAGTACTCTGTTTTAATTGACTCTCTGTGCTATGTAAGGTGTTTTTCCAATTTGTTTTTCATTGGTGTTTATTGTAAGTTTGTATAAAGAAAAATAAGATTTTAAATTGTTCAAGTTAACACATATATGCCAGACCTTTACTGTTGTTGTATATGAATCATGTTATAGCACACTTTAAGTTATATAAAATGTTGTGTTTTCCATTTCATAAACATTTGGAAGTTTTTTGGAAATAAATTAGCATTGTTTTTGTTTTCTCTCATCTCTCATACTTGAGTTTAATTTGATGGTGTCAATCTACTTTACTTTAGTTGGTTTTGGTTATAACTGAAGTACAACAGACTCAAATACAATATTATGCTATAAGGTCACCCATTTAATATATTTTATATGAGATGTCCTATGTTAAAAATAACATAAATATTATTAAAAGTTTGAACTAAGGCCGTAATGGCGATATTTACAGCTACATAATAAGCAAAACCTGTACAAAAATGAAATACACTTTTACGAATCTAAGCGCTTGAACCATTGCACAACACAAATAGATTATAAACAAAACTTACTTACCTACATATATAAAACTAAAGAAAAGCTACATGTTAGAGGTCTTTCAGTTTTATTTACTACAGAACACTGCTATAATGTGAAAAGATTAATTAAACGATAAAAGAACAAAAAATGTAGCTAACCGAAGAATAAAATAATTGCATTTACAGTCAAATTTAAATATATGCCAAGTTTACTGTAATGGTAGGTAAATTTCTGTTTTTATTAATTTGTTTACTGCACTTTACAGATCAGACAAAAAAAATTAATTTGGTAAAGAAAAGGTCCAAATCACGTTTCAGTTACATATCTGATAGCTAAAAATGAATCTATATTTAATGGATTGTAACAGCTGTGGGCATACAAAATAATTTTTAGGATGTAAGTCCAGTGGCGTACATAAAATTATTAAAAAATTGTGAAAAATATTTTAAATATTTTTATGTACGCCACTGGACTTACATCTTAAAAATTATTTTGTATACCCACAGCTGTTACAATCCATTAAATATAGCCTAATTTTTAGCTTAAAATGCAAAAAAAATAAAAATATGTATTGTGATTACCGTAACTTTGATATGCCACTGTAGCCAAATGGGGGGGGGGGGGATTCACCATATTCTAACATACATTTTTGTGAAGTACTTATCAATACCTACAACATATTAAAATTTAAAGATAATCGTATGGTTCCGAAATTCTCTCTTTGTCGGGTGCGTGGTCCTTTCGCAGGTTTTAGATATTATGTTGTCCTTCACACAAGATAACAAGACTCCTGTATATCTAATAATTTCTGCTGGAATTTTACTAGAACACTAGAACATTTCTGTTTGTATTGTGTAGTTAATTTAAGTTCCTATTGCAAACCTCACAAAAAAATTTTTCTTCACCTAGAACAAAGTAGATTGCATAAAATTAAAATATTCATATTGGAGATCCAAATATTATCTTACCAGAGTGAAAAAAGACATATTTATCAATTAGCTTCTTTAAATTGAATCTATGAATCACGAGTTCATGAGCATGACATGTTTGTTATTGTCTTGTCTTGTCTTATTTATGGCTCTGCTGCAAGGCAATTGCCAACCCAATTTGTTAGAGATCCCACTTTGTCTGGTTCTGGACCATGCAGAAATCTCTCACTATTTTACAACTTTTCTTGTTTCTGCTAGCTTTTGACTGTAGCTATTGGTAAGTTCGACTTTTCTGATCTATGGCTAATACTAGAGGAGAAGATTAGTAACACAACAAAAGGAGAATGGTCCACGCAAATGCACTACAACAAGCTGGATTATTAGGAAAGGTCAAGGTAATAGGAAAGCTGAACTTCATATTTTAATTTTATTAATACTTATTAATCGCATGATTACCTCTATTGTTTCATTATCTGGAAGCGACAAAATATCATACATTGTCAATGGAGATGTTTTCTTTTTTACCACTAAAAAATTATACATGTCTAGACCAGGAATCATGTTTATGGGACACTCAAAAAATATATGGTCCAAGTCGTTCATAACGCCACAATCACATAAAGGACTATCTTTCATGTTAATTTGGTAAAGGTGTGAGTTAGTCAAGCAATGACCTGTACGCATTCGAATAATTGTAGTTATATGTCTCCTATCTTTATACTTTAAGTTACCAAACCATTTTTTGATAGGAAATGAAGGCTGTACTCTAGCATATCTACTATGTTTGGTAGTGGTCAATATTTTCCACTTATCTCTAAATACATTTAAAATTTCTTGCTTTAATAAGTTAAGAATATCCTGTATATCATAAAGCATTTTTCTAGGAATATTTAAGTTTGTTCCAACTTTTGCCAGAGTATCTGCCTCCGTATTTCCTAATATGTCTGAATGGCCTCGAATCCAGGCCAAACGAATGTCATATCCATTTCTATTAGATGTCATGATTAACCTTTTGGTCATCAGAACCCAATATTCAGAGTTTGCCTCAAAGAAAGAACTGCTCAATTTTGTAATTGCTCCCCTTGAATCTGAAAGGATTATCACACTTTTAATTTTATGATTGATTGCCGTTTTTATTGCATCGTGAATAGCAATTATTTCTGCCTTGTACATATTAATGTTATCAGGAAGTCGTGCTGAGAATTTATAATCTAAAGATGGGATGGAAATGCCAAAACCCACCCTATTACCTCTCCTTGATGCATCAGAAAAAATAAATGTTTACTGATCCTTTAAATGATTGGTTTCAGCTAAGAATTTACTTTTAGTTGTAATACCCCCCTTATTTAAGTTGCAATTGATCCTCTTTAACGGCTCACTAAGAATATCCAAGTCGACCTCATAACAAGCAAATGTTGATCCCCTATACAGCAGCTTAATAAATGGTCTATATTGTTGTAAAGCCGACACTAAATAAGGTGTTTTATCATCATTCCAAAATTCAGGTCTATGAATTATTTTCATTCGAATATTATTAATAAGGTGAATAATAGGGTGGTTTGTAATTAAGAGAAACTCAGTGATTAATTGCTTTGGTTTTGAATTCTGCGTCCTATCTAACCTCACATTCGAGATCGACAATAGCCGTCTATTTTACCGACACGAAATGGATCATGCGCGAAGCGTAAGTCATGCTCCTCCCAAGACTCTTGTGAATCACTTTAGGACATGCTTCAAAACTGATCTGACGTCAAGATTTGTGACGTAACGATCAACGCTCGGTTTACAGACTATATACCAAATAGAGAAATGTCTCACCTAAAAGTTGTTTCCTTTGATCACTACTGGTCGGTATAAACAATTAATTTTAAATTATTTATGACCATAAAGGAGGGGTTGGTAATTAACTTAGCGAATAAGTAGGTGGGATTTCATTCATAGGGTGTGAATTGAAACATGTATTATATTTGTATTTAAAGGTATCAGATACTTTAATAATTCATGATTTATTTTGCATTAAATATGATAAATATATAAAATGTTTTCTAACTACTTTCATGCATTCATCCTTTTACACATAAAACAAAAACTTAAAATCAGATTAAATATTGGTATCTAACAAAAATTCTTGATTATTTAAATATTATTTAAAATTAACACGAACTCCTTTTTTCACTGAATTTAATCAAACTTTCTTTTATATCAAATGTCAGCTTCTCCGTTCAAACTCAATACCTTGTTACTTTGCTATTCTATCAACTTAACTTCACCAGCGATATGAATAAGACTTCGAAAACGTGTTTCTAGTCTTGAGTATAGGAATCGATCTGTTTCATTACAATCATTTTCCAACCGCTATTTCAACTTCGCCAATTGGCACGAATGGGAAAGACGCTACAGCTTGTACGTCTTGAGAAAATGCGTATAAGAGGCCCAAAGGAGTCCCTAATCCGGCTTCAAAGAGGGTAACACAGAGCTATTTTCTAAATATCTGTGCAAACAAATGAGAAAATGGCCTAATTAATATATTGGAGTCAACAGGGCTACGACAAGGCAGATATTTTACGCTTGAGTACTTGTACTGCACTTGATCTAATTTTTGCAGAAGTGGAGACAAAAGCGAGAACTGCATGGAAGATCCCATTAACGCATTTGAGAGGGTAAAAAATGATCTTTCTTAATTTGATATATGTTGTATACATAACATTGACGAAGACAAAGATGTAGTAAATTTAAAACGATTAAAAACATTTTCGTTAACGGGGTGACACCTAGCTATCTTTCCAGCGATTATTTTATATAATATATAGAATCTACAGACAATTCAGGTTCGGACTAAGGAGTACCTGAATTATGATGCTTTAAATGCGCAAATTGTTGTTTACCTGCGGTGAAATAAATGTATTTTGGACTAAATTATGGCTCAATCATACTACGAACATACAGGGTGCTATTACAAAACTATACAGTAAATACGACAAGTTAATACACTTGTTGGGGTGTTTCCCCAACAACTACTACCAACTGATTATTATCTCATGTTAACTGACATATTGATCTATACGAAATCGTTGTGGATGGTGGAATTACTGTAGATGAGTTCCCCTTCAATTGACGCATTTATATTTTTAAATATAATTAATTATATTCCAAAAATACGTACGTATCCCTATAAGATTTCCCACGACCTCTTCCACATGTGGTTGCGTGATGGCACCTATCATTGCTGTCACTATATGGACTACCAAACCTATCCAGTTAACTATCAGCCATGGAAAAAGTAGACCTGGACGATTCTAAAAATATATTTACATAATAAGGGAATGAAACATCGCTTTAAATTTATACTTTATTTATACATATGATAAAAAATGCAACAACTTCTACCGACTACAAATAAAAATGGGCTGATTTCTGCTAAAAGGCTAAAGATAAATTTGCACTTTTATTCGAATGCTTTCAACTCAGTACTAAGGGAATTCGGTTCGTTAATGAGACAAGCAAATTCTGAGCAATTAAATCTCGACGTGAATCTAGATGACGAAGAAACACTAGCAAACGTCAGGATCGATATTATGACCACTTAAGCTTCGCATTCTTAAGAATCCGTTTGTATCCGTTTATAAATCGGATCCGTTCGGCTAATTAATTAAAACATATATTTAAACATTATTGAAAAGTAAAGGTCTGGCTTCTCTGACCAGATCGGCCGGAAATAATTCGGCGGGTCGATCAGGTCAGAGAAACCAGGTCTTTACTTTACAATATTGTTTAAATATATGTTTTAATTAATTAGCAGAAAGGATCCGATTTATAAACGGATACAAACGGATTCTAAGGATTCGAAGCTTTATGCTGACGTTGGGACTAATACAGTTTTATGAATTTAAACCCTTACAAAATATGAATGGTCTACAGTGGCGGATTTACCCTAAGGCCTGATAGGCCCGGGCCTAGGGCGGCCAGATTTTAAGTTGGCAATAAAGTAATTTCATTATGTAGTTTATATGGTGGATGCTGAGAAAGGGGCGGCTGATAGCTTGGGGCCTAGGGCGGCCGAGACTGCAAATCCGCCACTGATGGTCTAAAACGTAGACTTAACTTAAAATATCAATGTTGGTATTGGTTCCAATCTTAAACGAACGTGATAGGATGGTGCAAGTATTTTATTTTAATTTTCATTTGAGCCTTTCAATAATCAGATATGCCAATGAAATATCCTGCAGCTGTATCGCATATAAATGTAGTGATAATTCTTAAAATATCTAAATATTAAAGTTTGACAGAGTGGGGTCGGTCAAGTTTGCCCCCCGTATTAATCAAATTTCAAAAATAAATGATGCATAATTTTGCACACATTTTGCACAATTTTGCACATTGCAAATGAAATTTTGCACACCCACACAAGGAAAACTAGAGTTGTTTTTTATACGGGGGGCAAACTTGACCGTTCCCCCCCGTCTGTTACAAAATTGAAAAATGTTGATGCCACTCGATTCGGCAAATTTTGCATAATTTTGCACATCTATTTTCAAATTTTGCACACTTTCCTGGGGAAAGTTATGAGGTGTTAAAAATTTGAATTTCCCCCCCGTTTGTCAAAATGTGGAAAAATTTTTATGCTGCGATGTTCTACTAATTTTGCACAATTTTGCACACCTATTTTCAAATTTTGCACACTTTTCTGGGGAAAGTTATGAGGTATTAAATATTTGCATTTTACCCCCCGTTTGTCAAAAAGTTGAAATCTTTTAATGCTACTAGATTTAACTAATGTTGCACAATTTTGCACATCTATTTTCAAATTATGCACAGTTTTCTGGGGAAAGTTATGAGGTGTTAAAAATTTGCATTTTCCCCCCCGTTTTTCAAAATGTGGAAAATTTTTGATGCTGCTAGGTTCTACTAATTTTGCACAATTTTGCACACCTATTATCAAATTTTGCACACTTTTCAGGGGAAAGTTATGAGGTGTTAAAAATGTGCATTCCCCCCCCC
>MU184791.1:58645-74076 GCA_016904865.1 Pissodes strobi
CCCCCCCCCCCCCCCCGTTTCTCATAATGTTGAAAAATTTTTATGCTGCTAGGTTCAACTAATTTTGCACAATTTTGCACACCTATTTTCAAATTTTGCACACCTTTCTGGGGAAAGTTATGGGGTATTAAATATTGCATTTTCCCCCCCGTCTGTCAAAATGTTGAAAAATTTTGATGCTGCTAGGTTCAACTAATTTTGCACAATTTTGCACACCTATTTTTAACAGCTCATAACTTTTCCCAGAAAAGTGTGCAAAATTGGAAAATAGGTGTGCAAAATTGTGCAAAATTAGTTAAATCTAGCAGCATTAAAAGATTTCAACTTTTTGACAAACGGGTGGGAAAATGCAAATATTTAATACCTCATAACTTTCCCCAGAAAAGTGTGCAAAATTTAAAAATTGGTGTGCAAAATTGTGCAAAATTAGTGGAACCTACCAGCATCAAAATTTTAAAACTTTTTGACAACCTGGGGGTAAATGCAAATCTTTAACACCTCATAACTTTCCCCAGAAAAGTGTGCAAAATTTGAAAATAGGTGCGCAAAATTGTGCAAAATTAGTAGAACCTGGCAGCATCAAAATGTTTCCACTTTTTGACAAACGAGGGGGAAAATTCAAATTTTTAACACCTCATAACTTTCCCCAGAAAAGTGTGCAAAATTTGAAAATAGGTGTGCAAAATTGTGCAAAATTAGTTGAACCTATCAGCATCATAAGGTTTCAACTTTTTGACAATCGGGGGGGAAAATGCAAATATTTAATACCTCATAACTTTCCCCAGAAAAGGGTGCAAAATTTAAAAATTGGTGTGCAAAATTGTGCGAAATTAGTTGAACCTAGCAGCATCAAAATTTTTAAACTTTTTGACAAACGGGGAAGAAAATGCAAATTTTAATACCTCATAACTTTCCCCAGAAAAGTGTGCAAAATTTGAAAATTGGGGCGCAAAATTTTGCAAAATTAGTTGAATCTACCAGCATCAAAATTTTAAAATTTTTAACAGGGGGAAAATGCAAATCTTTAACACCTCATAACTATCCCCAGAAACGTGTGCAAAATTTGAAAATAGGTGTGCAAAATTAGTAGAACCTAGCAGCATCAAAAATTTTCCACATTTTGACAATCGGGGGGGAAAATGCAAATTTTTAACACCTCATAACTTTCCCCAGAAATGGGTGCAAAATTTGAAAATAGGTGTGCAAAATTGTGCAAAATTAGTTAAATCTAGCAGCATTAAAAGATTTGAACTTTTTGACAAACGGGGAAAATGCAAATATTTAATACCTCATAACTATCCCTAGAAAAGTGTGCAAAATTTGAAAATAGGTGTGCAAAATTGTGCAAAATTAGTAGAACCAGGCAGCATCAAAATTTTTCCACTTTTTGACAGATGGGGGGGGGATTCAAATTTTTAACACCTCATATCTTTCTCCAGATAAGTGTGCAAAATTTGATAATAGGTGTGCAAAATTAGTAGAACCAGGCAGCATCAAAAATTTTCCGCATTTTGACAGATGGGGGGGAAAATTCACATTTTTAACACCTCATAACTTTCTCCAGATAAGTGTGCAAAATTTGATAATAGATGTGCAAAATTGTGCAAAATTAGTAGAACCTAGCAGCATCAAAAATTTTCCGCATTCTGACAAACGGGGGGGAAAATGCAAATTTTTAACACCTCATGACTTTCTCCAGAAAAGTGTGCAAAATTTAAAAATTTTACCAAATTAGTTAAATCTAGCAGCATTAAAAGATTTCAACTTTTTGACAAACGGGGGGGAAATGCAAATATAATTAATACCTCATAACTATCCCTCGAAAAGTGTGCAAAATTTGAAAATAGGTGTGCAAAATTAGTAGAACCTGGCATCATCAAAATGTTTCCACTTTTTGACAAACGGGGGGGAAAACTCAAATTTTTAACACCTCATAACTTTCTCCAGATAAGTGTGCAAAATTTGAAAATAGGTGTGCAAAATTGTGCACAATTTTCCGAATCGAGTGGCATAAAAAATTTTCAATTTTGTAACAGACGGGGGGGGAACGGTCAAGTTTGCCCCCCGTATAAAAAACAGCTCTAGTTTTCCTTCTGTGGGTGTGCAAAATTTTATTTGCGGTGTGCAAAATTGTGCAAAATGTGTGCAAAATTATGCTTCATTTATTATTGAAATTTGTTTAATACGGGGGGCAAACTTGACCGACCCGACAGAGTGCTACAAACTTTGGTACTACACATGTTTTGATAAAGCACATTAACTGGTTTAAACTAATAATAATTATACTCACATATTCTGCTCCAAAAACCAACAAAATCCCTAGCAGGAATGAAATAGCAGCAGCAACGGCATAGATTGTAAAGGAAATTTTTAATACTAAAATAAAAGTAATAATTATTAGTAAGAGAAAACCGAAAACATGTATTCAACGATTTCTGACGGAATAGTCATTCGCTGACTGGCAATTTGTAGCTAACTCGACGTCTGATTAAGCCGCTTGATGGTTGGGTTGGAACTACGGTGCCTAAAACCACTGTAGTTCCAACCCAACCATCAAGCGGCTTAATCAGACGGAACCTGCTTCTAGAAAAGCATAGAACCGGAAAATAACTCACGTCTAAGGTTCATAATCGCTTGCATCAATCGCTCGCGTTATCTGTGATTTATCTTGAATGCTTACATAAGATTTTCCAAGTTCAAGTACAAATTTAGGACAGGATGATATTTATTTAGTTTATGCGTTCACAATATTTCATGCTACAGAGGTACTTTCTTAGAAGGCCCAATGTCCAATACATCTGTTATTTAAGTAATAGCGCTGGTACACTGGTTGGTTTCCCTCAAAGTAGACTACAATGTTCGTAAAGATTTCGGCCAACCAACGTTGCGTCTACGTCATGCTTAAGCCAAATTATTTTCTCAAAATATCCATGCGTCGGTGTAGCACAATGACGTCAAAACGTCTAATAGTGCCAAAAAATTACAATTTCCAAAATTTGTTTGCAATTATAATCTCACTTCCATATATTGTAAGAGTTCATATTTTCTGAGTCGTGAAGGTTTTTCAACAAATATTGCTCTCTCGATAAAAACTGGTAAGAACAGAACGAGTGTGTAGGAAATATGAAAATTTTAGCGGACTGTATATTGGGTTGGAAAGAGGAAAAAATGACAAAAAATACACGAAACGCACAAATCGCTTACCTGTCCAATTTATCGAGATGAGGGCTACTCAATTCACCCTACTAATTCTCTCTTCTTCGTACCCAAAATTCGCACGCGCGGATGAGTAGGAATTTACGATCTGTGCGTAAAAAATGGTTTAATGCTATACAGAGTGTATAATGAATTAATTTAATACCACTTCAACAGAAATTAATTTGTCACCAATTAATATTACAATAAAAAAAAACATATATAAAATGATTCCCAAACATTCACCCCGCCAAAACCAATGTTTTTAAATTAAAACAAAACAAAAAGCAAATTAAAAAAAAAGACATTACTAACAAATAGGTTCTATGTTGGCATAGACCTCAGTTGCTGGCAAAGGGCAAATCTTGACCACAGGTCTTTGCATGATTCCATGGGCTGTTTTTAATGAGAACAAGAGCACCTTCAATAACAGGAGATGAGGGCTCTGTCCATTTATGTCGCTCTTGGAGAGAATGGATATATTCTTGTGACCATCGTTTCCAAAAATCGTTCTGGAGACGCTGGATAAGTTGCCAACGATTTAGTCGGCTTAATTTTAAGTGATTCAAACTAGGTTCAGGGATATAATTATTCAAAGGCTCAAGGATCAAGAAATGTCCCGGGGTAAAGGGCTGTAAGTCGTTAGGATCCGCACTAATTGCACACAAGGGGCGTGAATTCAGTACAGCCTCTATTTGGGCCAGGAGAGTGTTAAACTCTTCATAAGACAAGATTTGAGCACCTATTACACGGTAAAAATGGCTTTTAAAAGATTTCACGCCAGCTTCGGCGAGCCCATTGCAGTGAGGTGAGCCGAGAGGATTAAAATTCCACGTGAGTGATAATGTTTGAGCTGTACTTTGAGCCAAATCAAGAAGCTGACGGTTCGCACCTTTGAAGTTCGTACCCTGATCACTCGTGATAATAATACATTTTCCGCGCCAGGCAGTGAAACGGCGAAAAGCTGCCAGAAATGTTTCAGAAGATAGATCTGAAGCTAGTTCCAAATGAATAGCCTTGGTTACAGTGCAAACAAATACACAAACATATCCTTTAAAGGTTCTTACTCCTCGATGTTTGCTCAACACAAGTGAAAATGGGCCAGCAAAATCTATACAAACGGAAGAAAATGCTTTCACTTGAGAAACTCGAAGAGCTGGCAAGTCGGCCATGTAAGGATTGTACGATTTTGGCTTGCATCGAAAACATCGGATACAGTTTGCAAGACATTTATAGATGGCGCTTCTAGGAGATAAAATCCAAAATTGTTGAAGTATTAAATAGTGCAAGGTCTTTAATCCAGGATGCAAATTTTTCTTGTGAGTCGACTCAATAATTAATTCGGTTAATCTGTGTGATTTTGGTAAGAGCATAGGATGCTTGACGTCGAACGAAAATTGCGATTTTCCGAGTCTGCCACCGACTCTAAGTAAACCATCTGAATCGACAAATAGAGCTAATTTTCGAAAGGGTTTGGGAAGCAAGCGATTTTGGTCAATTTTAAGAAAAATATCCGAAAATATATCTCGTTGAACGTGCCTTACAATAACTCTTAGCGCAGAATCGATCTCGCTGGGGGTTAGGAGCCCTTGACATTTTGCTTTAGACTTAGAATTGCCAATGAATCGAAAAATGTAAGCGACAATTCTCTGGATTTTCTGCAGCGAAGAAAATTGAGTTAGTAAAGAAAGAACCAAATTACTCGAAGGAATAGAGCAATTCAAACTTGTTTGTTTTCCTTCCTTACATATCTCAACTTCGATTTGAGACTCAAGATTAGGTTGTATCGGCCATAGATCTCTAGTCTGAGATAGAAATTCTGGACGGGACCACCAAATAGATCTATTTAAAAGTTGCAAAGGGGTTTGACCGCGACTGGCACAATCAGCAGGATTTTGCGATGTGGGAACATAACGCCAAGAAGATGCAGGAACTAGGTCTTGAATATGGCTTATTCTGTTGGCTATGAAGGTTTTCCACTTGTGCGGAGAAGAAGATATCCAAGCAAGTGTCACCATGGAATCCGACCAAGCATAAATCGCGTCAAAATTTACCAAATCTACAAAACTCTCTTTCACAAAAGCCATTAGATCTGATAGTAAAACGGCTGCCATAAGCTCCAGGCGAGCAATTGATTAGGTCTTAACGGCGAGACTCGACACTTAGCACAGGTGAGAAAAGTTTTCACCCTACTAGATGACTCCTCTACACGAAAATAAAGAACGCTGGCATATCCAACCTGAGAAACATCACAAAATCCATGTAATTCAAATCGAAAAATTGAATTAAAGCCTATATGACGAGGAACCTTTATATTCGCAAGTCCCGGCATTTCCGCCTTGAACTGTGTCCAGATATTTAGAATATATTCTGACGGAGAATCGTCCCAAGGAATCTGAGATTCCCATAAACGCTGCAAAAGACGTTTTGCAAGTAACAGACAAGGAGAAATAAAACCAAGAGGGTCAAAAATTCTACTAATTTCCGACAAAATATTTCGTTTAGTACAGGGACGTTCAATCGGCACATAAGTATAAGAAAAAAACATCGGAACTAGGATGCCACTTCAAGCCCAAAACCTTAATAAAAGAAGGTTCATCCTTGTCAAAATTGCAGGATTCTTGGACCTCAGAAGTAGAAAAAAGTGACAAAAGTTCTAGGTGGTTGCTTGCCCATTTACTGAGTTCGAAGCCTGCACTCTTCATAACTTGGATAAGCTCCGATTGAAGTGACAAAGCTGATTCCAAGTCATGACTACCTAAAAGATATTTCTTCCTGTTCAGCAAGTTCTTGTAAAGTTCGTAATGCCAAGAATGGCGAAGACGAAATTCCATAAACAACGGTACGTAGGAAATACTCCTGAAGAGGCTCAGTAGGTGAGAAACGCCATAAAATCCTTTGGTAATCCCAAAGTTGAGGTTGGACATTAATTTGTTTGTACATTTGTTTTATATCGCAGATAAAAACGTAAGGAAAAAATCGAAAACCCAAAAGTAAGGCAGAAATATCTGTCTGAAGTTTGGGACCAACAAGGAGTGTGTCATTGAGAGATATTCCTTGTACGTCGCGTAAACTAGGGTCAAACACGACTCACATATTTGTTCTTTAAAAATAGCATGATGTGCTATGTAATAAGCAGAAGAGGATTTGTAATTATCTTGTGGCACTAACGACATGTGCCCACTAGCAAGATAATTTTGCATAAAATCAGAATATTTTTTATACAATTCAGGATTTTTCGCAAAGCGATTTTCAAGCATACAGAAACGGCGATGTGCTTGAGAATAAGTATCAATAAAGCTTGGCTTTGACTGACGAAATGGTAAAGTTACCGAAAATCGGCCAGAAGGTTCCCTGAAGGTTAAAGCCTTATATGTGTCTTCGCATTTCTTGTCTTCTGGAGATAAAGAAAGAGGTTTATTGATTTGTTCGACTTCCCAAAATTTACGTAATAAAAGATCAAGATTAGCATCCAAAACAGTATAACAATTCAAAAGGGAATCCGAAACATTTGAAGAAGATAAATAGCTAGTTTTACCCTGCAAAATGTAGCCGAAAATGGTTTCTAAGGCTATGGGTTGAACAGGATGTCCAAAAACACGACCTGACCTTAAAAATAATGGAACTAATTCAGCGCCAATGAGCATGTCGATGGGGCCAGGAATATGAAACCGACTATCTGCTAATTTCAAAGACTTAGAGCCATGACACACACAGCGGTTTTTGACGAATCGGCTGACGAGTCGGCGACCATGACACACACAGCTGTTTTTGCCGCGGCGCGGCGCATGCATCAGATGACGTGCCGAGGCGGCTAACAAGCAGCGACTCGTCAATCGCCGCCGTGTGTGTTTTTCCCCATTTACAAAGTATATTATACGTGCCGAGTCGGCGTCCGACTCGGCAGCCGATTCGGCAAAAACCGCTGTGTGTGTCATGGCTCTTAATGTGTTCCATTGCTGCAAGGTTAATGTGAACCTTGGGTTGATTAGAACAAACTTGAGGGAGAATAATAGCTTCAAAAGAGAACATGGGGTCTGATTGACCGCAGGGTTTTATAACGCAATGCGCTATCCCGCTGTTACTAGAAGTTGACATACCATTTAAGCCTTCAATTGGAATAGAGAAGCTTTTACGAGTTAGACCAAGTCGTCTGACACAAGGATGCAATTTCAAAAAGGATTCGAATGCTTTGAAAATGTCCTCGAATATCCTTGATATCTACTTCACAAGTGGACAATAAAACAGTGTGTTGCTGCATTGCTAAAGTATTCGTAATACAATGAGTATTTATAAGGGGAGTAGTGGGTTCGGTAACACCGGTAGACTGTACAACGTCCTTAGTTGTAACAGTAAGGTGAGACTTGTTGTCCTGAGGTGGGACAGGTGCAGAATCTCTATCAAAGTGGAGCGTGGTATGATGTGGAAACTTACAAATTCGACATTTGTGTCATCTCACAATTTTTAATAGCATGTGGAGATACTAAACAGTTGACGCAGAGTTGGTGCTGTTTAGCAATAGAAAATCTTTCTTGTGGCGTTTTAGCCAAAAATAATTGACACTTATAGAGCGCGTGAGAAGAAGAGCATAAAATACAATTAGGGTTTTTATTTTGTTGGATTGGATTTGCAATAAAATTGAATGATTTATTGTTAAATTGCTGAGGATGAGAAAATTTAGGCTTTGTTTTATCAGGAACAGTTATAATGCTGTAAGCAACAGATTCCAAAGCTAAACATTGTCGTTCCAAAAAGGTAATTAATTGTCTATAAGTAGGCAAATCTTGATTTAAGCTATTTTCAAGCTCAAAATTAGTTCTAGTCTTTGAATCAAGTTTATGTAACAATATATTAAACAATAAAAAATCCCAGTGCTCAACAGGAAACTTTAAAACCCTTAAAGCTGCTACATTTTCCGAAATAAAATTTAAAAGATGCCTAAGGTCCTTAGAAGTAACTCTTTGAATTGATTGAGCATAAAAAATCTCATTATAATACTGAGTAGCCAAAATACGCTTGTTTTGATACCTTTTGTCTAACATTTCATATGCCACAGAATAGTTACATCCCGTTAAAGGAATACCGCTAATCAAAGGTTCTTTGTCCAATGACGTCAGCAAATATTGAAATTTCTCAACATCAGATAATTCTGAATTAGTATGTATGAGACTGTTGAATAAATCATAAAAACTAGGCCAATTTTTAAAATTGCCATCGAAAACTGGCAAATTAAGTTTCGGTAATTTGGCTATAACTTCTTGAGGTGTCTGATGAAAATTTGTATTAGTAGAAGTATTAGCCGACTGCGAGGCTGAGTCACTTAACCGAAAATCGTTTTTTAAAGATTTAACTCCATAGTAGGCTTTATCTGCCGAGATACGCATCTCATCATAGGTTTGGAAATCCTCATCACTGATTAGAGAAATTATAGTATTATGAGCTGCCTGAAAGTCAGCATATGCACTATCAATGTTATCTGCTCGAGCTAAAAATACCGATTTCAAAGATTCAGCGTTTGATGCTTTTACTCCGAGTTCGAGAGCCTCTTGTAATCTATTAAGGGCTGTGGTTCGTTTTAAATTAGATTTAGTTAATTTATCAGACATAATTGATAATTATCTGTATATAAATAAAATATACAATAAATGAGAAATTTTAAAACCAAATTTTACCTTTATTTGCTGATCGCCGATAGGAAAAAGGTACTAACTAATAAATAGGACAGAAAGATGTGGTTTTATTGCGATAAAAATAAATAACCTGAACAAAAATATAAAATGTTCAAGAGGCAAAATCAAATGGCACACTGTTAAGCGAACTACGCTTGTTAATTTATGGAAGACGCCGTAAATAAATAAATATAAGGTTTCATTAATTTGAAACTATTCGCAAAATATGCACCAAAAGATGTTTATATTTAAATGTTAAATATTGAATGTAAACAAAATGTTATTTGCGAATGACTCGGTGGTGAAGATTGTTGCTTAGCCGCTTAAAAAAAACAGCAGGTATTTCGTGAGCAAAAAATACGATATTTGACACAAATTAAATAGCGATTGGTGACAAAAGAATCTCTGCGCAAATGAAATTAAATAATTAGAAAATTAGAGAAAGAATACCGATTATCCTTCATCCGGTGAAGAAGGCACCAAAAATGTGTAGGAAATATGAAAATTTTAGCGGACTGTATATTAGGTTGGAAAGAAGAAAAAATTACAAAAAATACACGAAACGCACAAATCGCTTACCTGTCCAATTTATCGAGATGAGGGCTACTCAATTCACCCTACTAATTAGGATCGTCGTTTCCGCGCAACTTAAGATTGCAATTTGTCACTTCGAGAATATATATATTATATTAAAACCGGCATGAAAATTCGACCAATTTACCGGCGACCCGAGTCGTTCAAACGCGAGAAAACGAGTCCCTTTGTTGTTCGCACTAGGTCCCTTCGTACCCAAAATTCGCACGCGCGGATGGGTAGGAATTTACGATCTGTGCGTAAAAAATGGTTTAATGCTATACAGAGTGTATAATGAATTAATTTAATACCACTTCAACAGAAACTAATTTGTCACCAATTAATATTACAATAAAAAAAACATATATAAAATCATTTCCAAACAACGAGTTCGCAACAGTAATAAGATTTTGTGAAAATAAAGTTTTTGCGGTTGACGTAAACAATAAACTATCTACGAACTAATATTATCCCGAGAAAGTACAAAGTACTAACCCAAACTCGAAATAAATAAGCCTCATCTCTCAATACAAGTCGACCACCCCAATTCATAAATAATCATTCTGGGAGATTTCAATGCCCATACCACCAATTGGCTCAAACACGATAACAAGACCGACAACGAAGGTAGAGAAGCTGAAGCATTTGCCATCAGATGTGGGCTTACTCAACTTGTATATAGACGAACCAACTAGGATCACAGAGAGGGGCAAATTTACCGCCCTCCTGGATCTTTTTCTAACCATTAATCTTGATCAGTTGGGCAGGGTACGTCCGACCACAAACTTATTACAACGGTTTGTGACCTGCCACTATTACAGAAGGATCCACCATTGCCTCTTAAAATCTGGCATTATAATTGTGTAATCTGGGAGGATCTAAGAGAGTTCTACCTATTGGTTCGACGTCTGCTCTGGCACTGACGACCCGTCGGCGTCGGTCTGTTGCGAAGAGATCACGCAAGTAATCGCCTCAGGAATGGAAGCATACATCATGCATCCCAAATTCCATTAAGTTACCGTCAAAAGGAAGGTCCTGGTTTGACAGAAGATGCGAAAGAGCCGTAGGTAGGTAACAGCAAGCCTACAAGTACTGGCAGTACTTGTAGGCTTGTAGTACCGAAGCGAGAAACGAATTCAAACGTATCATTGACGAAACTAAGACAAATACAATCAAAGGACCAGGAATAAACTCATGCAATGCCCCAGTGGCTCCAGGAATTTCTGGTCGGTAGCAAAAGCAGAAAGTAATAACTTTACAAAAACGTCTCTCCCACCTTTGACATTGCACCCTACCAGAGCTGTCAGTACTTGCTGTGAATACTTGAAAAAAGTATTTCAATTATTTTTTAGTATTTGAAGTACTATACTTCAAATGCCTTTATTTTTAGACATTTGTACTTGATTCTTCAAATACTCTATATTAAGTATTTGTATTTGGTACTTCAATTTACAAAATAAGTAATTCAAATACTGTTATTTTTACTTGAAATACTAAAGTATTTGAAATACCCTAGAAAGTAATGTAAATACTCAGAAAATACTTCAAATACAGCGAAATTATTTAAAATTAGTGTTCAAGTACTTCACATTATATTTTATTTCCGCGAAGGCAAAGTCACTAAATTTTCTTGTCCTAACAAGTATAAAATAATCGACAATCCACGCATTGCGCCCATCTGTCGCGCCTTGCCAGTCATCAAAAGCCATTCACACACGTTGAATCTAATTGCGACTACTGATATAAAAACGAAATTCAAAAAGATATAACGTTGAGAACCCGTCATACAAACATCTTGGCAAAATGCAATTGTCTTTGGAAAATGGCAAGTCGACCTAAAAGCGCAGAAATAATTCAGGAAACCTTAGGCCATACATTAAGTTATCCAGGACCCACTCATTGGAATTCATTGTATGATGACCTAACACAAATTATAAAATAAAAAAGATCACCTACTAGAGCTATTCGAAAAGTTGAGTATTAAAAATCAAATGCTCAAAGACTCGGAAATTAATTTTTTAACTCACTACTGTCAAATTTTAAAACCTTTGGCAAACTCCATTGACATTCTACAAGGGGATAAAAACACCTTTTTTCACTTTTTTGGATATCTTATGCCTACCCTGGGATCGCTTTTTAAGAAAATGGAGGGACTAGAGAACACAGTGGAAGTCTCAAGTCCTGCTTACAAAATTCTTCAAGCATGTCAAGAGGCATTACTAAAACGCTTTAGAGGTTTTTTTTATTTTTCCAAAACGGAGACTAAAGAAGCAATTGTTGCTTCGTTCACCTTGCCCCAATTTAAGTTGCGCTGGATAAAGAGTTTCGAAACTTTTTACAAAGAAACTGAAATTGGCAATATTAACTCATATGTGCATCAACTTGTAGTAAACGCAGCCGAGAAAATAGATGTACCAAAAAATATTTCATTTGCAGACATCGAAAAAAATACTACATCAGCATCAGATATTATGACTGACGAATTCTTTGAACTAGACGGTTCCCACTCTCCGGAGAGTCTTAAAAGTAACACACTAAAACACTAAAAGAAAATTTGAGCTTGAGATTCTTCAGTATGCTGAGGATTCGAGTACAGATTTAAAATCCTTAGATAGGTTCCCTGTTATAAAAGAAGTTTTTCTAAGATATAACACGTGTCTTCCTTCATCAGCACCAGTAGAAAGGCTTTTTAGTTTTGCGGAAATGGTAAACGCACCTCGAAGACATGCTCTTTTCGACCTACACTTTGAACAATTAGTTATATTAAAATCGAATGGCAAAAGACTGCTGTAAAATACATATAGTATTGTTTATAGCTTTTATCCAACACCCAAGGCTATTAATGTTGGTTCCGTCCCGATGTGGTAGTTATTTTTTAGGTTGTTAGGAATGTTTGGATTATAGTACTCCTAGAATATTTAAAGTTGTTCTTATTTTGTTTCTTGAATGTATTTATTATGCTTTGCGCATTGACTTTATCTTTTGTTTTTTGTACGATATTATTAAGATTATTTACACAATATACATCTGAAAAATAATCCGACTACCGACTACACTTGATTACTCAATCTTTTTTCACTATATTTACTGGAAATATGCAGTTTATGATATTATAATATACGTATTTATTAGTAGTATCTTCGAGAACTTCCAGATTCCAGATTTTAGTTTACATTTACATCTAATACACAATTATTGTAAAAGTTTAAAACAAGCATTTAGGGAGATGTCTGCTTTTCATGTTTTAACCCCTTACATGAATAACAGATATGAAAACATATTTTAAATCATTTAATAGTATCTATCATGGCCTGCAACTGGACGATCCTACACTATATCAAGAGTGTTTTCAGCATTTCGTACAATTTTTTTCAAAAATTAGCCTTCATTTTCGTAGAATTTGAATTACTTTTCATTGCTTAAAATTCTTCTTATTACTTCAAGTACTTCAAATATCCATATGGTATTTCAAATACTTTATTAAATACTTCAAATACTCACGAGGTATTTGAATTATTTTACTTGAAAAAATCAAGTACTAAATTACGGTACTTGAAACTTGAAGTACTTTTTGAATTGAAAGTACTTAGTACTTGTACCTGCAGCATATAATTCCGGTAATTGATACTTCATACTTGAAATACTATTTCCCAGTATTTGTGACAGCTCTGCACCCTACCTTAAGCGTTCCCCAGGGCAAGGATCTCCCCACCATATTTAATATCAACACTACCGTGCCAGAAGTTAAGTTATAATTCGTTAAGTGATATTCGTAAAATCCTGAAAGAGCTAGACACGCAAAAGTCATCAGGACCACATGAAATACCTGCCATCGTGTTGAAGAACTGTGCCAACGAACTAACACCCATTTTTCCCAGACTTTTTTCTCTGTCTTACCGAAAGGGGATTTACCCATCTTCTTGGAAAGTCGCTCGACTGCATTCTGTACAAAAATAGGCAATAAAAACACGTCATCAAATTATCGTCCAATTGCCTTGCTTCCAATAATCTCTAAAGTCATGGAACGTGTAGTCAAGACGCGTCTCTCCGCAGCTGGCTTGCCAGTTTCCTCAAGAACCGATCTCTGCACCTTGCAATTGATGGACACATTCAGACACATTCACTGCGCGGGTGCCTCAGAACGCAATCTTTCACCAACTCTGTTCCTCATCTATATTAATGATATGCTACCGAAACCAATAATCTTGTTTACAGTTTTGCAGATGACAGTACCCCTGTCTCCCAATTTAGATCAGAAAAACCATTATCAGCCACTGAGACTTATCATCGCAGACAGGAGCAGATTACAACAGTTAACCAAGATCTGGAGAAAGTTTGAACTTGGACTGACAGGAATTTGGTCCAATTTAATGCTGCAAAAACCTAAGCAGCCACGTTTACCAAGAAAGCCAATACGGCGTACCCTGACATAATTATGGCGGGATCGACCATTCCTTCATCCTCGTCAGTTAAACTACTGGGTGTCTCGGTCGACAGCAATATGACCTGGCATTACCACGTTGCTAACATCGCAAAATCAGCCTCGCAGAAGCTTCGTGCGTTATTAGCAACAAAAAACTATATACACCGCAGCAGCTACTCTTGGTCTACGAAGCGCTAGCTGTACGTCTTATCGGTGGCCCGTAGTTGACCCGAGAACTGGATAGTCTGGCATGTGGCCGAGATTTCCCTGTTTTATAGATACTTTCACGGCAGATATTCCCAGGATTTGGCCAGCATCATCCCGCCCCTAGCAGCGCCTGTCAGACAGTCGCGACAGATGGCTATAGCGCACCCGTTCGTCGTATAACTGGAAACACCTAGAACCACGCTTTACATGGACTCTTTTATCTGGCGCACTGCATTATTGTGGAACTTAATCTCAGGAACACTGCTTCTCCCTAGTTACAACCTACATCCAGAGTACAAATATATTTATTTATACCGTGCTACAACTATTTAAGAACCGTGTCAATCAACATCTTCGCACACACACCGCTGCGCGCTGGTCGAGTGCCATAGGATCTCCCTTTAGTGTGTGTGCTACTGCCATACAAAAATTAAACCATTTAAATAGCAAGGAAATAACCAAACATTCAACTTCAGATAGAAATAATTCGAACGAAATGTACTTACTTTTTGCACCATCTCCGTATGAGACACTGTCCGTTGGCAAAAATAACTGGGGATTTCCAGCCCATACAGCAAAGGTAATTAGTAGCATAAACCCAAAAATACTATTGAGCACTCCTATTATGATGGTGCCAGTTCTCAACTTGAAACAACAGCAACTGGAGACCTCAAGTTCGACCATTTTTTGCTAAAATTTATATAAAAATATGATTTGGGATTTTGGAATTATACACGGTTTTCTATGGTAAAAAGAAATTACAGGCATGTTAGAATTATAAAATTATTTAAGTCAGTAGCGTAGATCCAGGAATGTGAGGTTATATTTTTCCAAAGATTTCCACGCCATTGAATTAATTTCAACGCGTTTATTGCTTTATGGTAGTCTTTACATTTCCTGAAAGAAATGATCTCTTGAACTTTTCTCGTAAAGAGTCTCGTTTCCTAATTATTTTATTTTTACAGAAGCCCTTCGTTTTTATGAATGTTGTATTAATGCAGGAATCAGACAGTAAAACATAGAAATAGAGGTACATCAAAATAAGTATTTGTATGAACTGCTGTTATGCTATTGATGCAGGAAAAGTAAAAACTACCATAAAGCAATACAAGTTTTGAAATTAATTCATTGGCGTCGAAATGTTGGGAAAAATATAACCTCACATCCCTGGATCTACGTTACTGGCTTAAATAATTTTATAATTCCAACATGCCGGTAATTGCTTTTCACCATAGTAATCCGTGTACCAAATTTCATAATTTGCTACGGAGCCCCTTCCAGCTATTTAAAAATTAAAGAAATAAAAAAATTTTTTTGCCACCCTGTATCATGGAAACGTAGCGTTTGCAGACCTATGTTTATTA
>MU184791.1:99076-132764 GCA_016904865.1 Pissodes strobi
CTCACCAGTTTGACGTTCCTGCCAGCCAATACAATGCAGCCCCTCTTCTCACAAACTGTCATTGATCAGCTCCAGACTTTGTACTTTGGTGTTCTCCAGCCTGGGGGAGGACGATGGGATTTGATGCGCCATATCCCATGGCAACTCGGAATGGCGGGGGCGTCACTCCCCGTAATCAAACTCCTCTCACCAGTTTGACGTTCCAGCCAGCCAATACAATGCAGCCCCTCTTGTCCTTACCTATCACCCGACACTAATATTCCGCTTAGCCGGAAATGATCATTTTCGGGTTAAAATTCAGATGACACAAAAGGCAAATATTTAGTACAAGAGGATAAACCAGCACTTGAAGTTGGTACCAGACGATAAATTATTAGAAACCAAGATAGGCAAATATATATATTTGGGAACAAAAGCGTATATGCTGAAGAGCTGAAGGGGAGAAGAGTTGCCTCATTCTTTGGTGCTTTTTAAGGGTGTTTGTTCGGAAGCCCTGTAAATCTGAAAAGTATCGAGACTGTCTCGGAGACTATCGAAGCAGTAGTAATACTCTCATATATTTGAATGATGATGTAATAATTTACCATCTGATCTAAATGACTGATGATGGTTTAACGCCTTTTCAATAGAACACCATCTGTTTGACTCTAGCTGGTAGTATAAGATCAGGTTAGTTTATGAGCTTATCAGCCTGTACACGGCGACCTTCTCAGATCTATTATGTCTGCCCTCAGAAAGTCATTTGTCCTTTAGAGTTTTTTTTATATTAGAATTGTATGTAAGCAAACCCTAAAACAACTAGCAACACGCAACCAGGTAACTTTAATGTGGGTTCCTGGCCATAGAGGGCAACAATAAAACGCAAACTGCCTTGCGAAAGAAGGATCTGGAATACCATAGTATGGTCCAGAGCCCTGCTGTAGCCTTAAAGAGCCACATCACCGAAGAACTAATTAAACAAATGGGAAAATACCAACTGTCGTCCTACTGGAGGAACATTCCAGGACTAAGACAGGCAAAAAGGTATAGATATCAACCATCGGACTGCTCGCTGGACACTGCCGGTAAAATACCACCTAAAGGCAATAGGCAAAGCAATAGACGACCAATGCAGATTTTGCAATAATGCAACTGAAACCGCAGAATATTTACTCTGGCAATGTCCAAACCAACTCTGCAAAAGGCTCAAGTATCTTGCAGGAGTACAGCTATCACCTCAAGAAGTGAGTCAGCTACCTCCCAAGAAAATAGCTTCGTTTGGAAGAAGCCTACGTCTCTTGGACGCAAATTATATTGTAGAGTAATGCACAAAATATATGTAAAGGTAGCAGTGCTGCCTAGCAATCTAGAGCTACATCTACAGTCCTTTATCCAACCCTGTCTGAGATGCCATAGGTTAGTTTTCAGATCCTCCGGGAGCTCTTGGCTTTTCGTCTCCCAGCGTAAGTAAACTTCTGCTATTTCCTCCTCTTCCTAACCGAACCTGAATAGCGACTCTCATATGTTTGTTGAGACTAGTTGAACTTATTTTCTGACTTAGTCAATAGTTTGCGAATTTTTCAGGCAAGAGCATGCATTGGCTATAGATTCTGCAGATGTTTTATTAAAGTCATGCCTTCAAATGTTGTTATGGCTATCTCTTTGTCCTCTAAGAACTTTGTGAGAGGTCTGTTGAGGTCGTCCAGTGCCAAGTCATTGGACTTGCCTGGCTGAAACGCATATTGGCGTTAGTTGAGCGGCCTTGCATGTGTGCCTCATCTCTTATGTATCAGCCTTTCCAGCGTTTTATGCAGGAACGGTATTAAAGTTATTGGGCGAATCGATTTAGGCACCTATCCTTCCTATCTTAGGGATTTAAATGACTTTCACATTCTGCTATATACTATGGGTATGGCTTTGCTTCCTGTTTCTTTTGGAGTATAATGGAATATACTCCATCCTTCATCTACTCCATGGGATTTGTTCGGTTCAAATTTACTATTAGCTGATCTAATTCTATTTGGCCTCGATATTACCGTAGCTAGAGACCATTCGAGCAGTTGGCCTTTTTGACTTGCTTTTTGTGCTGTCTTCTACTGTCGGGTAATATAGAATTACTGAAGCCGGAGCGTGTGCTTCAGTGAGTATCATCGGGCTCTCCTCGAATGTTGTCGTTCTACTTGACTCACAGTGCCTTCTTTAGCTACCACTTTGTAGATTCTGGAGCAGGGAGTTACCTTCTTCCACGATTGCCTTTTATTTTCTTATTTTTTTTATTGTATTGCGTTAGTTTAAATTTATCCTGGTAATTTTTTGCTATATTAACCCTCTAATTCCCAAGCCTGCCTTGAGGCAGATCCTAAAAGTTCAACGTTCTAATAACGAATCTATATTTAATCGAAGTAATGACCATGCGGGCCTGTAGGCGACCATTATGCGCAATCGTAAGAAGCATCGTTTAAACGAAACTGACCATTATTTCGGTAATTGTGCTTAGTCGCCGTCGATATTCTGTTGTTTACGTATGCATATCCAGTGCTGTATTTTCAAACTTCGAAATAAAATAGTTTAGTGCTCGAAACAAAACAAAAAAGTTACTGGTAAGTACCTAATTTATTTATTTAGATAGTAAGGTATATCGATACGTAATTTCATAGAAAGTATTTGGTATTTTGATTATGTTACGGTGCCAGTCTAGAGGCGGACCTAGGCAGTTAGTAGTAGTTTTTCCGTATTGAATGGCACTGTAATATTTTGTATTCTTCTTTACTTAAGTACCTGAATTGGAATTGAAGATTTTGTGTCATTTCAGGTATGGATTGTGGTAAACCTGATTTGTCAGTGCTTAACTCCGATGATGCTTATGACCTCTTAGACCCAATAGAATCGGACGAATTACAGACTGATGTTGAGGACAACTTTTCTGATGACAGTATTGAAGATCCCGACTATGTTCTAGGCAGAAAAAATTCCAATGTTAGAACTTCTTTAGACATTTTTGACGAAGAAACCATAGAAGACTGCATTGATATGAACGAATCTGAGATAGAACACATGATCGATCCGAATATATTAGATACGACAATTCAGGGAGAATCGGTCGAGACCGTCGCTTCGCATAGTCAAAATGTTATAAGTCAGAGTGAAGACGAACCTATCACGGCGCAATCTAAAAAGCCGAGAATTGAAGAAGTGACCACTTCATTTCTTCAATCTCCTCGCGATATAGATCCGAAAGGGACAAGTTTCAAAAATATCTTATGGCGCAAAAAACAATTGCAACTTCATGAGAAGTAAATAGAATTTCAAGGTATCGAGAAGTTGCCAGACCGTTTTCATGATTTAAGTTTGGGTTAGTGTTTAAGTGTTATAAAAATATTTTGTGGATGAAGACTTCTACGAATACATTGCAAACGAAACTAATCTTTACGCACGTCAAGCCATTATTTCCACCAAATTCATAACGTCTGCAAGAGAAATACAGATAAACATTGGAATTCTCTTTTATATGTCTATTTATAAATACCCGAATGTTCGAGAGTATTGGTCTGAACATGCGTTTGAACCAATTAGGCAAGCTATGCCAAGGAACAGATTTGAAGAAATACGTCGCTTCTTGCGACAACAACAACGACAACACCGCGGTGCTACCAAAAGATAATCCACAATTTGACCCAGTATTCAAGGTACGGCCAATTATAGACCATTTCAACAGTCGTTTTAAGTCAGTTCCAATGCGTCAGCGTCTTTGTGTAGATAAACAGATGTGCTCTACGAAAATGTTATCACAGTTTCGAGAATACATGCCTGCAAAACCCCATAAATGGGGTATGAAATTATTTATTTTATGCGATTCTTTTGGTTATTCATATGGCTTTGAATTGTACTCTAGCGCATGCAGCAATGTAGTGCCAAATGGAGCTCCAGATTTAGGTGCAGCAGCGAATGTGCAAACTACCTAAGGATAAATATATAGCAAAAGAACCACGTGGATATTCGACAGAATTTGTGGGTTCAATTCACGGTGTAGATTTATCGACCTTTGGAATGATAACAAATGCGTACGTCTAGCTTCAACTTACGTAGGTGTCCTTCCATTCAAGACCGATAAAATTTCTAGCATGGATAATACACCAAAGAAGGCACTACATTATGATCGTACTCAGAAAAAAAGGATTGAAGTTGATTGTCCAACCATAATTCAAGAATATAATGTACATATGGGAGGCGTCGACTTGATGGATAGTCTTTTGGGAAGATATCATATAAGAATGAAGACGACGAAATGGACCAGTCGATTTTGTTATCATGTATTGGATTTGGCCATGGTCAATGCTTATTTGTTGCATAAGAGAATAAATGGTAATTCAAAAGAGTCAAACGTAAAACTACCTGCATTTCGAAGAGATGTGGCAGCTATGCTGTGCAAGTTTGAAATTACTAATTCTAAAAAGAAATCAGTTGGCAGACCACGATTAGAAGACGGAGGTGAAGTCACCAAAAGAATGGCGAAAAAACATATCTGCCCTTGGAAGATGTGAGATTTGACGGCTATGGCCATTTTCCTGAGTGGCTGGATCGATCTGGGAAACGTCAATGTAAGCTACCAGGCTGCAAATCAGAAACGCAGTGTACTTGTTTGAAATGTAAGATAAATCTATGCTGCAGTGCGTCTAAAAACTGTTTTTCTGTTTTCCATAAACGATAGCATAATTATTGTCATGAAATCGTAAATACGAAATAATAAAATATTTACTCAAATCTATCGTCTTGCTTTATTGCGACGTAGGTAAATCTTTTGGGGTTAGGTACCTAAGTCCGCCTGAAGGCGGACAGGGAAAAAGTAAGCCTACAGGTGTCCAAAAAACATTTTAGGGCAAATATGTGAGTATATTTGATGTAAGTGACCTTCAAGTAACCCTCTGTAATTTTTTTTCGAGAAAATAAAATTTGGGCATTGGAGGGTTAATTAGCCTTCCCTCACCTCGAGGGCTTCCAGGCGCTTATTCCACCAGATCATTTTATTATTCTATAGCCTTTTTTCAGGATAGTTTTCATTGACAACTATTGCCTTGCTTACGTGCGCCACTAGCCTCTAAGAATCAACATTATCATGTGTTTCAACCGTGATCATCCCTAGGTTCTCCGTCAATGACATAGAGTATCCTTCCCAGTTGGTCTCTCTTATTGGGTTTCTATACTTTATTGAAATACGCGGTGAGGTAACTATGTCAAATCTGATCTGGGCCAATAATTGGCTGGTTTTATCACATGCTTTTTTTGACGAACTTCCTCGTCGTCTAGGCCTTTCTTCCTTGACGATGTGGCAGCAGTTGATTCACTTGGTGAAAGGTAGGGGAAAGTGGGGGAATATCGACCGTCGGCTAAAATCGACCAGTTTCAAATCTCATCAACTTGGCGCCATACGGGCCTAATATACCAACCGACCGAGAGATGGTTTCGTATGTGCCTAATTTATACGGTCAGTATCCTGTGCCATCACTCGTCCTGTGTACATGTTGACAGTTGTGGTCGTGTTAAGACTTTTTTTTATTAAATATGTGCTGCTTTTATTAAGGTAGGAAACTCTTTATACTTTCTAAATGTTTCGCCTTTTATATTTCTAGGATACTGCGGATATTCTTTCGTAATTTAAGTCTAATTTGGTGCACTTTTAATACATATTTTTAGTAAACTAAATTTTAAGGTTAGGCTTACCCGTTCGGGTAAAATCGATCATGCTGGTCGATATTACCCTCCAGTCCCAAACTAACCCTACCTAATATTTGTGGCCGAATTAGTAATAGCTATTTTAAATTAAGTGCGCAATAAATGCAAGCGTTTGGTACCTACATGTCAGCATTTCATTTCAGATGCCGCATCCGAAAAACTGGACGTTCTTCGTGGACAGAGGATTCCATGAAGAGCAATAAGGGCCGTGAAAGAAAAAACATTGTCCATTAGGCCCCATGTTTAATGCTCCATGTGGTACTCTCCAAAATAAGCTAAAAGGTAGATTTCAACCAAAAAAACTTGTGTTGGGAAGAAAACCTGTCTTTTCCGAAAATCAGGAAAAAGAAATTGTTGAGACCATATTAAAACTGTCAAAATTATTTTATGGATTGACAGTTTAAAGCATACGAACAATGGTTTTTAAATATGCAGAGACAAATAAAATTAAACATCCTTTTAATATGGAGAAAGGGATGTGTGGCAAGGATTGAATCTATTCGCTTATGCGACGTTATCCGCAACTTAGTTTTCGCAAACCGGAAGCTACTAGCCTTAGCAGAGTTACCCCATTCAACAGAGGCGAAATGGATGTTTTTTGAAGTTCATCGCATATACAACATTGACGAAACGGGTATTTCCAATGTCCACAATCCAGGTCATATATTGGCAAGAAAAGGAGAGAAGCCAGCTGGCGCGATAACAAGCAGAGAAAGGGGGCAAAATACTACGATTGTATGCTGCTTTAGTGCATCAGGGCAATATATCCCGCAGGCGCGATATACAATTGTTCGAAATCTGGATGGATTACCGAAGAGCTGTTTACCGAATGGTTGCAACATTTTGCGAAATTTGCTGATGCTACTCCAGAGCAACCTATTCTTCTAGTACTGGAGAAAGAATCCAGGACAAAGACAGGCGAAAAGGTTTATCACCATCTCTGCGAAAAGAGCAGAAAAGCTCTAAGACATGAACAGAGCAGATATTAGAATTGTCGCCGGACTGCTCACTGGACACTGCCCGGTAAAATACCAGCTGAAGGTAATAGGCAAAGCAGAAGATGACCAATGCTGATTTTGCGATAATGCAACTGAAACCGCAGAACATCTACTCTGCCAATGTCCAACCCTACCTTGAAGTACAGCTATCATCACAAGAAGTGAGTCAACTGCCTCCCAAGAAAATAGCTCATTCTTCTTTAGCTTCCTACACTTTTGGTCGAAATTCTGGCATTAATTTACTGTCGCTTCCACCCCACACATCTCACAGGACACAGCTTCTGGACGTAACTTTCTTCAAGTCTTTAACAACTGCTTACCCCCAAGAATGTGATAAGTACATGAAAAGTAGAAATTATGAAAAAATCAAAGACACTGATATTGCCGAACTTTTTGGAAATGCTTACAATAGCCCAGGTAGCACATGACGTCTGTATGGCGGCCAAAAGACGTCACCACATAAGTCCAAATGACGTCAAACATACGTCCAATATGACGTCAAAAAGACACCGTAATGTCACATCCAAAAGACGTCATATTATGACGTCCATTGGACGTCTCATTTGAAACTAAATAGACTTAAAATAGTCGACTAAATGACGTCAAAAAGACGTACAAATATGGACGCCCAAAAAATTTCAAAATTAATTTTTATATGCATTGAAATTCGCGCCCCAGGTTTCGGTTCGCCAGACGTGTACCTATATAAATATGTCTAGAAATAATTGAAACATTAAAATTCAGAAGAAATCGGAAATGACCAAGATCAAAATCCAAAATAGCACTTTCCAGCATAAACAAAATATTTGATTGATAAAAAAACATACCTATTTTGAGCGCCCATTGCATAACGTTTGCTTATCTAAAATAAAATAAGTCTTGTTAAGAAATAAAACAAGAATCTCACTAAGAATATATGTATATTAAGTGTTTTACCACCTACCTAAAAAAATTTGCACAAAAATTAGTGATCTTATATCTAGTTAGTTTTTCTGGAACAAATTTATAAAAGGTAAACACTTTGCCAACAAACGTATTTAAAATATATATTATACCTATACCTATACTGCCCTAGTATTCTACCCTTGTTCAAGTTGGTAACTTTTGAAGTATCTACCTCTAACAAATTATTAAGTTACCTTAACTAATAACACAGAATATATAGGCACAGGTGTTCAACTAATTTATTAACACTAGGCTCATCTCAAACTTTAAAAGAAAACAGAGTGACTCAAATATTTTAAAAAAGCATTAAGATATTGAATCTTAGAGAACAAAACTTTAAATACCTGTAATAGTTCTAACTACATTCTTATTATTAATCTAAACTTATTACTTGAATTACAGTTAGTAAAATATACAATATACGTTAATAACTTGCCGGTGTGAAAATAAACTTTTTTAATGCTGTAAAAGGGTCCATGTGTCTGGCGGCAGTTTTTTTAATGGCGTCAACTAGTTTTCATACACTACAGCGAGGCCTTCGGCGCCTGTTTCATCCAGTTGCACAACGCAGCACATATTTCTTTCTAATTACTTGTAATACAAGACAGAAGACTCAATAGATTAGGTATAACCTTAATTGAACGAAATCGTACAACCATAGATACATATTAACGTACAACGAAATCTTCGAATTCTCGTACGGCCCGGTCACAATGATCACATTCACATACACCGTACAACGACGAAGGGCCGAAGACGTGTTGCGCCGAACATTTAATAATGACATTGCCGGTAATATAGGTGTCTGACTTATCGGTACATAACGCGCTAAAATTAAAATTGAAAATAAGTAGTATTTTAATTATTATTTCAGATGCACGTAAGAAACGAACTCTCCTGGGATCTTAGATAGAACTAATTGAAGTTGGAAAAAAATATAATAAATTTATTATTGTCATTACTTTTATAAAATTTAAATTCATTTTTGTCATTTGTTATGACAATTTAAAAAAATAAAGTTTGTTTTTCGATAATTTTATTTAATAGAGTTAATCTGACACTGATTTGTTGGGCAAGAATACTTACCAATGGATTTTTGGGTTTTGACCCAGAAAACTAAATTTTAATTTTCGGACCTTTATAAGACGTCTACAAGTTGACGTCTAAACCATGTCTTAAAAATGACGTCATAACGACGTCATTTTTTGGCCTCCGGACGTCCAAGACCAAAAATGACTAAGAATTGACGTCTTATAGACGTCAATAACGTCACGTTGGCTACCTGGGAGGGTTACCACGATAGAGAAGGTTCTAAACGGATTTAAAACCACCCGAATATTTCCCATCAATCGTGATGCGTTTTCTGAGGACGACTTTAACCTATCTATGAAGATAATAAAGAACCGCAAAATACAATGGCTCCAGGAGATTTACCATTGCATGGAAATACCTCCCAGAATATTTCAGAACCCGTAAAACCAAGACTCCTTCTCCAGAACCAGGACCAACTGGATTAAGTGGAACTGTTTCAGGAAGATTGAATAGCTTACGTAATAGATTATCATCAAATTGTCTGTTTCTGAATTCAGTTTCGAAGAAGTTGCCGAAGATAGCCGGAATGATCATGGTGAAAAAACCTTGAAAATTAAAGAAAAATCGAAAAATACTTCTAGCTCGAAAATAAGACATTAAAAAAATACAAAAAGGAGGAAAATGAAAAATTAAAGATCACAAGAAAAATTACAGGTAAAGTGATAACTCCGGTTGGACAGAAAAGAGAAATTGATGAAATCTGTGCTATTTGTGAACAGTTTCGATACAATAATGAGGTTTGGTGGCGGTGCCGTTCTTGTGCAACCTGTGCTCATGCTGTACTACACAGAAAAAGCTTCAGTATATATTTGTGACCTATGCTTGGTGTAAATAGATGTTGAAATGTTAAAATAAAATGAATTTCAAAATATTAACCTGGTCGATTTTACCCTCCACTGTGGTCGATATTATCCTACCGATCGAAATTACCCGCCTTTTCCCCCTTTTGTTCCAAAACTCACCTTAGGAAAAAACATTTGTTCATTTGCGAAACCAATAGAAAAATCTTATAATAGATGAAGTAACCAAGCATATTTTACTGTTTTGAGTTAGTAGCGCTTAAGCAGTCGACATTCCCCCACTCTCCCCTACCCAATGTGTATAAAGTATCTAAGAGTCAACTTGTGTAAATAAGCCTAAATAAATGATTTTTTTTAAATGTTGATGTTTTATTGGTAATCTTGAATAAGGCTTATTAATTTTAGACATTTACTAACAAATAACTGCAAACTTATCTCACTAATCATGCGGAATCTTTTCCTACAGATAGCGTTTGTGGCATAGTCGTCATCGTCATCGTTAATCGGGGCTAATTCCGCCAGAGCACGCAGCAGTGGCGTGATGTAATACCATCGCTTATACCATAAAAACAATACTTATACTTACTTAAACGATGGTAATAAGCAAAACGCACTTAAACATTGAATATTTTTCTTGAAGACCTTTTTATTGCAATTTTTCTAGCAAAACTCTTAGACCGATCACAATTTTAGAGCAAAACTAAAAGACTTAAGCGGTAGAATACTATATTGGTATTGGAGCTATACGATACATACAAAAGGTAAAAAAGCATTAGGATTAGGAATACATTTACTTATACAAAAATAACTATTTAAGGCATTACATTTTCCTTATGTGGAATTTATGTAATTATACATAACATTGCAGCTGAGATATGTATTATCTGAAACAGATTAACGATAAAAACAATTTACTTCTTCTTTAGACGTTGGCGTTGTCTCGTTGCAGGATTTTCCTGAAGCTGTGGACAACCAGTATCAGATAGAACGACAGTGCTGTAAAAAAGAATTGCATTCAGCTTATTTCATATCTGATCCATTAAAAAAATTCAACGTTTTGGGACACAACGTATAACGGAAAATGTTCCTAAAATATTTTAAATAATAAAATATAGCTGACGGTTGTTGTAAAAATCCATAGATCTAAGTTAACCAAAGTTTACATGGCTCATGGTAAAATTCCTCATGAACCACGGAACCGATATCGTCTACCCTGAACTATGCATAAAAAATACGAAGATAAAAATATTTATTTTTGAAAGAATTAAGTGTAAGATTCCGATGGCCTCCCAAACAATCCCTAAATTATAACAAATTTCTTAAGTTTTTTGGTCGCAAACAATCCCTAAATTATAATAAATTTCTTATGTTTTTTAATATAAAAGACAAACGCTGTTTTTTATAACAAGTGTAAGATTCAGTGGTCTGTCCACAGTTCGGGTTAGGTTCAGAGAAATCATTGATCCTAGTTAGGTCCAAGACTTTTAGGTTTTAAAGATATTTATCAAAGCTCTTCCGGCTATTAATCTTAATTTTAAAACAATGCGAAAACCATCACAGAGTTATAAAGAACGGAGATCAATGAAAAAGCGTTTAATTTATACCTTTTCGAACAGTTTTGACGGCTGTCACTTCATTGATAGCTGGCAATTTTAACATTTCTAAGTCCAAACAATCCCTAAATTATAAAAAAAAATTTAAGCTTTTTGGTCACAAAATTGCAAATATCTCACAAACGGTAATATATTTCGATTTTTTTTTTAAGATTAAAAAAGTTTTGTCTCAGCGAGCTCTACAAATAAATTTCTCTATAGGCGGCGACCTCAGAGCAACCCCTGAAATAACGAATTTTTTTAATGATAGCTTTAGATTTTTTTTTTAATTTTTTCGATTTTAAAGTTATTTATCAAAGTTTTTCCGCTTATTGATTATGAACGCGGTTGCATAAAGCCATTATTTCAGAGCTGTCAATTTTTTTAGTCAAAGCAATCCCTAAACGATTGCGAAACTTCATTGGGAAGCCATGGGTTTGGAACAAGGAACGACAGAGGACATTTACTGCTCAACTTCATGCAACCAAATAAACCTATATGCGAAAAACAGTTTCTTTACAAAAGCTCCTCATGGACATGGGCTAGCTCTGACGCAGTAACGAAGAACGAAATCGACTTTATTATTTCAAACGCGAAAAACATAATACAGGACGTCACAGTTCTAAATAATTTCTCTAGGCAGCGACCACAGAGCCCTCAGAGCAAAAATCTCCATAAGAAAGAAGAGGTCGAAGCTAATAAGACGAACAATATGTAAAAAGTAACTCACAGCACAAAATGCAGACAATACTGAATTCATGCCTTACTTCCTGCAACAATGACGAATTATGAAAATATAGACATTGAGGAGAGAAATAAACAACTAACGGCAGCAATGAAAGAAGCGAAAAGAAAATAACAAATAGCCGAAACTGAGAAAAGAGAGAAGCTGACTGACACTAAAAATCTGACGAAGGAAGGAAGAAATTTGGAGGAAAAACACTTAAGAAACGCCACGGAGGTAAGTGAAATTAACAAAGAAATATCCAAAGGATGTAAGACTACACAACACTAAAGAAATAACGAAGGTAATATAGAGGAGAACAAGGGATTGCCGACAGCAGAACTGGACAAACCACGACCAATAAACAAGAAATTGTAAGAACATTTTATGTAGATCTTGTTACGGTAATTTTAACAATTCCGTAACATCAGGTTTTTCCGAGTTTGCTTATATTTATTTTTAGTTTCAAATAATTACTTTTCATCTTCAACCTATTTTGAATTACTGTCTGAATCGACCTGGTAGCAACAGTGTGGAAAATTCCGCATTAAATAGTACGAAAATATTAATAAATGAATTTTTATGTTGCCCATCAAGTTCATTTGAAACTAATTTGGTCTTTTATATCAGTCGATAATAATTATCTAGTTAATATAAAATGAACATTAATATTATGGGTTGAATCTACGTAAATACAGCAGTCGAATATATTTGTTAAAATTGATAAATAATTTCAAATATTCAGTTCAGATTTTATGGTTAAAAATCGGTCGCTTCGTACTTCGTACGGTGAAAAAAAATTGAAATATTTGTGACGACTGCGTGTCAGTGTAATTTTTTTCGAGATGTGATTCTGGTGGAAGGTAAGACTGGATTTTAGATCTTGTCTTGTACCAGGTACCAGTGTGGGAAGTTGTGAGAAGGTATGGCTTGATTTATTTTATTTTTATTTGTTTTGCGATATCTGATCTTATTTCTAGTTTCCTATATCGTAAAGTCTCTAAGCAGAGTAAAGCTGCTAAGCTTGTGAATTTCTGGTATTTGGCTACTATCGTTTCGCATACCACGTTGCCGTTTGCCGTGTGTGTGTTTGTGCCTGTAGGGCATGTGAGATAGTTTTTTTTGGGCTTAAGGCTCTTTAATAAGAGAGGAAAAAAAAGGACTTGATCCTACAAAAGCAGGTGTTATTAAATTTCGGATTTAGTTCAGCAGCCCAAGTAAGGAATCGTTCAAATTGGCCTATAGGCTCATATCTAGGTTCTAGTTAGAGGTAGCAATTTTTAGAAATTAATAACTAAAACTGTTGAGAGTGTAGGATACTCAGTCTAATTTTCTCTAGTACCGTTATCTGTTGGATTCAAGCTTAGTTAGTTATTATTTAGTAAATATTTTATCGTTACGTCAGATATTTAAAGAGCGCCTTCTCAAGCCTTCTCGACCGTGGTGGGTACAAGACCTTAATAACTCTGTTTCTTTATTTCGATTTAAATTTGTCATTACCTTTATCTTTGAATTAAACTGATTTTTGAGTTAGAAAATAGCTTTCAGGCAATAATTGAATTGAATGATTGTCATTACCTTTGTTTTAGAATTGAATTGATTTTTGAGTTGAAAAGTAGTTTTCAGGCAATAATTAAATTCTGATTACCTGTTTAAATTTATTTTGATTTCATTTTTGTTCTTGCCTGATTATTCTAATTGTTTTTTATTGAAATATTGGTCATTACAATATTTCTCAGCTTAAGTAGCTATTCATTTTATTTATTACCTGTAATTTATTCACTGTTTGATTTAAAAACATAATTATTGTCTGCAGTCTATACAATTCTGTGAAAATTGGCGGAGGCATATTTAATTATTTAATTATATTAAATTAAATTTCTCCTTCAGCGTGTTTTGTCATTTTTCAGCATTGTTAATTGAGAAGAATTATTTCTAGTTCTCTCCTGTCAATTTCTGTATTAAAAACCTAAGCTAAGATAAGCGACGCTCTCCGCCATATTGAAACAGGGTTGTAACAACATTCTTGGTGAACTCTTTAACTGCCTTGTACTGGTTTTTTCATGCTATTGAGTCCACACGCACTCGGCCTACCAGGACAGTTTCCAGTGACGTCACAGGACAGATCCGAGGCACTACAGCAATTTCCAGGAACCCTCTCCAGGAAGCTCGGAGGAAGCATAAGGTGATTAAAGGGCAGTTCTCACCAAGATAGTTCGACAGAATTAACAGTTATTTTTGTTAGAAGGAAATAGAATAAAAATTGTTTTTTTGAAATTTCTAATCTTTTATTTTGCGCTTTTAACGACTGCAACACTTAAAAAAAAAACTTTCAAAAGCATGCTTCTTACCCAAAGCCCTGAGTATCTTTCAATTTATCTTTTTAGTAAATTAAAGTAATAATTTAAAGAAAAGTGCATTTATAGTTTATTGTAACAATTTGGCGTTTTATTTGAATTCTAGTAATTATAATAAGGCAATTGAAGTTATGTTTTAACAAATCAAAGTTTATCTTAACTAATTGCATTTTCTTGTAATAAAATTAGTAAAATTGATTTTTCTCGTAACAATCTATACAAGAAAACAACAGTAATAGAGGGCAACACCAATATTCCCAAACTACAAAACCAGGGATCAGATGATATCCCAGATATTACCCCAGACGAAATTAACGACGAAAAGAACAATAAATCGCCAGGAGACGACGAAATTAGCATTGAAAATATGAAAATGAGAGGAACAGCACTACTAAACATACTGTGCAAACTATATAATGCTTGCCTGAGGAATACTACATCACCTGAACAGTGGGACAAGGCTATTATAATATTGCTCCACAAGAAGGGAGGCATAGCACAAATACAAAACTATAGGCGAATCAGTTTACTTTCGCAGATTTATAAGCTGTTTACTAAAATCATCACCAAAAGACTGACATCGAAGTTCGATCTCTATCAACCAAACGAACAGGCAGGATTCCGTAAGGGATATGGCACCAATGATAAGCTCCACATAATAAAAATCCTTATTGAAAAATGCCTAGAGCACAGTAAGCCTTTGGTCCTAGTCTTCGTAGACTACGAAAAAGCTTTCGACACAGTAGACCACCATAGCAAGCTCAAAGCCCTCGCTGATTACAGAATCGACTATCGTTACACCAACCTTATTAAGCATATTTATAACAAAGCGAATGCTACCATTATACTCCATGAAGATACTTCTGATTTTAAAATGGCGCGAGCTGTGCGACAAGGTGACGTCATGTCTCTCAAACTATTCACTAACCTGCTGGAGTTCATGTCCAAGCGTACTAAAATCAATAACTATGGTGTTAACATCAATAGCGAGACGTTTAATCATCTTCGCTCCGCGTATGGTATTAATTACAGACAAATACGAAGAAGCAAAAGAGATGCTAAAGAAACTGGAACTAGCATCCAAAGAAGTTGACAAAGTTCACGACTAATCTGGTCATCAGTGAAAACTTAACAGTAAATGACATGAATATTGAGCAAGTATGATCGTATAATTACCTGGGCCACGAAATTCGATTGGGGAGAGACAATCAGACTTGTGAAATCGGCAGACGACTAGATTTCACTGGGGCAGCCTTTGGAAAACTGAGCTACATCTTAAGATCAAAAATCACCATGTGCCAAAAGAAAAGGGTCTATAATCAATGTATTTTGCCTGTGTTAACATATGGAGCCGAAACACTGACACTAACAAGGAAAACGGCAAATAAAATAAGAGTGGCATAGAGAGGCATGGTGAGAGCAATGTTGGGTCTTTCTTTGAGAGATAGGGTTCCGAGTGTTGAGGTGAGAAGAAGTGGGGTCACAAATGTCGCAAGAATATCAAATCTCAAATGGAATTGGGCTGGTCACCTGGCTATATGAACGATGGCAGATGGACAAGAACAATAACCGAATGGAGACCCAGAAATCATGCACATCGCACCAGATGGTCAGACGATCTGAAGCGCATCCACACAAGCTGAATGAATGCAGCGCGGGATAGAGAGAGGTGGAGATATTTACGGGAGACTTATGTCCAGCAGTGGACAAGCCTATAACGGATTGATGATGATGAATCCCTAAATTATAAAAAATTTTAGTGTTTTTGATCACAAAATTGCAACACAAACAGTAAGATATTTCAAAATTTTTTCAAGATTAAAAAAGTTGTGTCTCGACGAGCTCTACAAATCAGTCTTATGACTTTTTCACTCAGAACAATCCCTGAATTTTAACGATTTTTTTTAATGCTGGCTGCCCCAAATACTCACGCCTGAAAATAGGCTTCCGAAGACTATCTATTTCGATGCCAAATTTCAGCTAGATTTGTTGAAACTACGAGCTGTACTTAGTGCCACAAAAAGCTGCTCATACACACACATGCATATATCAGACATCCCGAAAAAAAATCGGCACTGAAAAGACTCGAAGAGCCGTTCCTGAGTTAGTCAGAAAATTTCGATGCCAATATAAAAACCAGAAGGCTTACACCGTGTTTTGCAAACGTTGCAAATGTAAGTCTTTCAGGGGTTGCCTTCTACACCAGCGCACAGGCAATGGGTCCAACGACCAAAATGTATGCATCTACACTACTTTTTCACACCATGATCAGCTTGTTCTGAATTTTTGCAAGACAGACATTCTTCATCAGCACTGTCCTCATCATCACCCGAGATACGATTAGAAATCTCATCTTCACTTTCAGACGGTGATTTCTTCGCCATCTTTTTTTTTTATCTCTATTAGTTTTATAGATTTTCCTCGTATGGGAGACTTCCTTTTAATATGTAATATTGTTTTGAAACATTTTTCTTTATAGTTTCTTGTTTCGTTTCTTTTTGTCTCTTTAGAGCTTCTATTTCTGACTTATCAGTGTCTATCACCGTCTTTCCTGTCTTTCTGCCTCTGGCTGGTTTTTCTTTGGCTCTGCCACCGAACATTAACAAGAGACTAGAAGGTCCACTCTCAGTCGGCACTCTTGATGCAGCGCTTAGAGGCGAGACGCCAGACTTTAGACGAGACGGGGTGAAATGTGGCACGAGGCCAGAGCCACCACAATTTCACCAGGTTCTGCGACGCGGCAAGAAGGGAAATGATGGGGGCGGGGCTTAGAGTGAACCTTCTAGTCTATTGGTAATATTCGGTGGCTCTGCCTTTGAATATGGTCGTACCTGGTTTGATAAATATTATACAGCTTACAGATAACCAAAGTATTAATCTGACTATCGAAGGAAGTAGAGAGACTTGTTTCATTCACTTATACTGATATTCACTCTAGTTTAAAGTGCTTGGAATTGTTTCGTTTAAATTTGTTGAAGCCGAAGCTGCTGTCTCTACTCTCACTAGATCATTTGAAGGCTGTTATTCAACATGATCAGTTACGTAGATGCTCAAAAAATCATCTTGTGTGAAGATTTGTGGATCTAATGGAAAAATCCCCGTTTTACGAAAACTGGAAAGAATATTTTTTGGAGTAAATGCCCTTGAATAAGTTGCTACTACTTGAAAAAAAAATCGCAAATTTAACCCTACCACAATAAACAGGATGCTTTAAAAATACAAAATATTAGTAAATCATGGAGTTTCTCTGTCATATCTACAATATTTTTTTTAGCTTATGAACAGAGACAAGGGACGAGACGCTCAACTATATGATAAAAAGGTCCCAAGTAATAGACGAGGAAAGGAAGATGAATGCTATCAACAACAAAAGCTTTATTTCAAATCATAGTACTACAAACACAAAATGAAATGACGTCAAAAAAGCAACACAGTTTTACTTATCTGGACAAAACTCTCCTAAACCATAGGGTTCCAAGTTTATTAATAATTTTTTAATTTCTATTTTAAATAATCTTTGAGAGGAAATACACTTTATTCGGCCTGGGACAGTTAAACAATTTATACACATATAGTGGGGAAATTTTTCGGTTAGTGAAAGCCTATGCGCCACACACCCAACATCCAATGTTCTAGTACTATACTCGTGTTTTCGTTTGATATCAAAAAGGTTCTTATTTCTAAAAAAGAACATTAAACACTCATATATATATAGACACCATATACCGTCATTACCTTAAGGCTTTTAAAAACCGATCTACAGCTTTCCAAATAATTCATTTTCTTAATAATTCAATGTAATCTTTTTTTGAATGACAAAAATACTTTGGATTATACTGTCTTTTCCCCAAAATATGATACCATATATTTAAGGACCGACTCAAAATTCGCAAAATATATTTTAAGTGAATTTTCGTTCATATACTTGCTAACAACCCTAATGCCATAACAAATGGAGTTTAGTTTTTTTCTTAAACTTAATATATGACATGACCAACCTAGATTTTCATTTATGTGAATGCCCAAAAATTTGGCATTATCCATTATAATTACTTCTTTATTATCGAGCTCTATGTGTAATGGTTTTTTTACTTTAGACTGTTTTGTTCGAAACAAAAGTAAATTTGTTTTATCTTTATTTAAAATAAGTTTATTTGATGTGAACCAGTCCGTAACCAAATTAAAAAATTCTTCAGCCTTTAAAGTTAGATCTTGCAGATTTTTACCGCCAATAAAATTTGTATCGTCTGCGTATTTTACAATATGTTAGCTAGAAGTATTCATTAAAAGGTACAAATCTTTCACAAACATTATAAACAGAATCGGGCCCAATATGCTTCCTTGGGCTATTCCTATATTACTTGATAACATCTTTGATGTAACATTTTTTTCCTTTTTTTTGTAACCGTTACCATCTGTTTCCTATTATCTAAATATGATGCTAGCCAGAGTTTTACATTTTCTCTTATACCATAGTTGTTCAATTTTTCTAAGAGCAATTCCCTATCCAGACAATCATAGGCTTTAGACAAATCTAGAAGCATTCCCAGTGCCAATTCTCCACTTTCAAGGTGTGTTAAAATGTGTTTCATAAAATCAAAGATAGCAGTTTGTGTAGATAAATCACATTGATTTAGGAAATCTACTAATCTGGTGCTCATTGCCAACTCAAATATTTTTGAAAAACCTGGTAGTAAACTTATTGGCCTATAATTGTCCAGTGCTTCAGTGTCCCCTTTTTTATGTAGGTATAGGTTTAATCAAAGCGATTTTTAATTTTTCGGGAAGTAACCTAAACTGAAAGGAATTATTTATGACATAGCACAGAATATTTTGCAGTTCGCTAGCCGCTATTTTAATTATGCTTGTCGGAATTTCATCAATTCCACTACTGTTTTTATTCTTTAATTTCTTTGCTATTTCACAAATTTCCTCCGGCGTTACATGGAACTTATATTCTCACTAATACTACAGTTAAAAGGAATTTGAATTAGTTTACTTAATAAGTTAGGCACAATTGAAAGTAAAAAGTCATTGTACTTATTAGCAATATGTTCAGGCTCCCCTTCCACCTTTATGTCAAAGTTCGTGTCTTTTCCAGTTATTTCTTTGTAGATAGTCCACATGCATTTTGATTTATTGTCCGAGTTCTTAATCCTATTTTCATAACGAGTTTTACGAGCCTTAATCAATAAGCTATATGTCTTTTTTTCATTGTTATACATTTCTTTATATGAGTAGTCATGTCTGGAAAAAGTTAATAAAATGTCTAATCTACGCTTACACTCTATAATAGTTTAAGAGCCAGTGGCCGACAGACTATAAGTATTTTACCAAAGTCATAATTTGGTCCAGTGAATCTCTCTTACCTACTTACTATACGTGAGATCGGGACTAACTACGCTCGACGGCGCGGCGGGGGTAGGTATGGAGTCATTAAGGTGTGACAGGTGTAAAAACCAGACCAACTTCGAAAGTACATCAGCAAAGCTGCCATTTGGATATTTTAATATATACTATTATTATTAATGAAAAATAACAATGGCAGACGATTATGACGGTTGTGAGGTCATGTCAGACACTTCTGAAAATGGCAAAAAAATTAAATTTCAAAAGTATTTTAACAAATCTGAAATTTTAATATGTTATTTATGATAGAATTATAAGCCTATATTTATTGCGGCAGACGTTTTCTCCGGTTATAACATCCCGGCAGACAGCAAAACCTTACCTACAGATCGAGCATACGTATGTATAGTACTCACACTTAACTTTATTAATCTGCATACAATTGAATATACTACTATGCATATAGAAGCTGATATAATTAAAGGAACAAACATATTTACTGACGTAAGTTGGATAATAAGAAGAATGGGCACATTTATGAAAAATAATAAATACCAAAGTATAAAGGTAATAATTGAAATTTTAATTTGTGTTTTCCATTCGATTAAGGCAAAATATAAAATTGATAAATCAAAATAATAATATCTAATTATGGTTGACGTAACTTAAAACTAATTATTATCATATTCGCAATCATTTTCGTCTTCGGAATCATTTTCATCATCTACTGAATCGGTTTCTGTAAAAATAGAATTAAAATTTGCAAATTGAGCCAAGCATATTTAAAGTAGAATGTACTCATAAATTACCTGGACGATCCTCCAGCAAATCGCTGTCAAAACATGGAAGTTGATCATTTTCATCTTCGGAATAATTTTCATCGTCTTGGGATGGGATTGCATCATGTACTGAATCAATTTCTGTAAAAATAGAATTCAAATTTCTAAATTGAGTCAAGCATATTTAAAGTGGAATTTATGTAATAAATTACCTGAACAAACCTCAAGCAAATCGCTGAAAAAACATGGAAGTTGATCTCCTTCGAACCATTTAAAAACAAATAAGCTTTTTTGCTCTATCCAACCGTGTTCCAGCGGGCTCAACGTAGTGGGAATTTTCTGAAAAGCATTTTTCCATATGTTGGAAATGTAATGTGCCCTTAAAAATTGCTGGAACAGTTCACTCTTACACGGTGGTACAGAACTTGCATCGAAATTGCGTACTTTTTTATGAAAGTTTTCATTTACGTCTGTAGCTTTGTAGCTACTGGCAAAAAGCTGGAACCTTCCGTCATCCACGTCCTTGGATTTGTTTGAATTGTACATTTGGCAAGTAAAATTTTGAATAATGTTGAACAGCTCGTGTAACAGATCGTCTGTTAAATTAACGTCACCTAGAGCTGCAAAAGCTTGTTGAAATTCATTTTTTTTAATAAAGTGAGAGATCTTTTTTTCCCTTATTAAAAAAAGCAGGATTGAAATCACACCCGGTGAAAGCACGAAAACCAATCAAGCTTTTGGCTAGTAATTCCCCAAGCTGCTCATGGATTTTTGTGACATCAATAAATCTTTCATTATTCCCTGTTCCAGTAAGCATCCAAATATGAGAAGAAGCAGTTTTCAATTGATCCATATTACCAAGCATTATTATTAGTATATCAGTATCAGAGCCCCTAATTACAATATTAGGCTGATTGGCGATACTACATGCATGGTAAATAATTTTGCTGTCTGCTTCTTCATGTAAATTACAACACAGATCTTCAACAATACTCGATTCAACTTCTTCCTCATTATTTTTATAAGAATAGCAATTTCTAAAATTCAGATGAATCAATTTATTACCAAGAAATGAGGCTACTTCATCACTTGCTCAATGTATAGCAAAGAAATCAATAAGAGCTTCGTTAAATTTTGTGTTCTTCATTTCGTTTGCAAAATCTGCTGGTCTTACTTGATCAGGCCCAAAAATTGTATACTCAACTAGTGGTGCTTCATGTCGTAGACATCGTTCGTTGTCTTTAATTGATGGGTGGAAATATCACGCACAAAGAATCGACGTAATATTTGACCAATATTTCCACCCGTCAATTAAAGACAACGAACGATGTCTACGACATGAAGCACCACGAGTTGAGTATACAATTTTTGCGCCTGATCAAGTAAGACCAGCAGATTTTGCAAACGAAATGAAGAACACAAAATTTAACGAAGCTCTTATTGATTTCTTTGCTCTACATTGGGCAAGTGATGAAGTAGCCGCATTTCTTGGTAATAAGTTGATTCATCTGAATTTTAGAAATTGCTATTCTTATAAAAATAATGGGGAAAAAGTTGAATCGAGTATTGTTGAAGATCTGTGTTGTAATTTACATGAAGAAGCAGACAGCAAAATTATTTACCATGCATGTAGTATCGCCAATCAGTCTAATATTGTAATTAGGGGCTCTGATACTGATATACTAATAATAATGCTTGGTAATACGGATCATTTGAAAACTGCTTCTTCTCATATTTGGATGCTTACTGGAACAGGGAATAATGAAAGATTTATTGATGTCACAAAAATCCATGAGCAGCTTGGGGAATAATTACTAGCCAAAAGCTTGATTGGTTTTCATGCTTTCACCGGGTGTGACTTCAATCCTGCTTTTTTTAACAAGGGAAAAAAAGACCTCTCACTTTATTAAAAAAAAAATAATTTCAACAAGCTTTTGCAGCCCTAGGTGACGTTAATTTAACAGACGATCTGTTACACGAGCTGTTCAACATTATTCAAAATTTTACTTGCCAAATGTACAATGCAAACAAATCCAAGGACGTGGATAACGGAAGGTTCCAGCTTTTTGCCAGTAGCTGCAAAGCTACAGACGTAAATGAAAACTTTCATAAAAAAGTACGCAATTTCGATGCAAGTTCTGTACCACCGTGTAAGAGTGAACTGTTCCAGCAATTTTTAAGGGCACATTACATTTCCAACATTTGGAAAAATGCTTTTCAGAAAATTCCCACTACGTTGGGCCCACTGGAACACGGTTGGATAGAGCAAAAAAGCTTATTTGTTTTTAAATGGTTCGAAGGAGATCAACTTCCATGTTTTGTCAGCGATTTGCTTGAGGATCATTCAGGTAATTTATTACATAAATTCCACTTTAAATATGCTTGACTCAATTTAGAAATTTGAATTCTATTTTTACAGAAATTGATTCAGTACATGATGAAATCCCATCCCAAGACGATGAAAATTATTCTGAAGATGAAAATGATCAACTTCCATGTTTTGACAGCGATTTGCTGGAGGATCGTCCAGGTAATTTATGAGTACATTCTACTTTAAATATGCTTGGCTCAATTTGCAAATTTTAATTCTATTTTTACAGAAACCGATTCAGTAGATGATGAAAATGATTCCGAAGACGAAAATGATTGCGAATATGATAATAATTAGTTTTAAGTTACGTCAACCATAATTAGATATTATTATTTTGATTTATCAATTTTATATTTTGCCTTAATCGAATGGAAAACACAAATTAAAATTTCAATTATTACCTTTATACTTTGGTATTTATTATTTTTCATAAATGTGCCCATTCTTCTTATTATCCAACTTACGTCAGTAAATATGTTTGTTCCTTTAATTATATCAGCTTCTATATGCATAGTGGTATATTCAATTGTATGCAGATTAATAAAGTTAAGTGTGAGTACTATACATACATATGCTCGAGCTGTAGGTAAGGTTTTGCTGTCTGCCGGGATGTTATAACCGGAGAAAATGTCTGCCGCAATAAATATAGGCTTATAATTCTATCATAAATAACATATTTTGTTAAAATACTTTTGAAATTTATTTTTTTGCCATTTTCAGAAGTGTCTGCCATGACCTCACAACCGTCATAATCGTCTGCCATTGTTATTTTTCATTAAAAACAATAGTATGTATTAAAATATCCAAATAGCAGCTTTGCTGATATACTTTCGAAGTTGGTTTGGTTTTTACACCTGTCACACCTTAATGACTCCATACCTACAGCCGTCGAGCTTAGGTAGTCCCGATCTCATGTATAGTAGGTAAGAGAGATTCACTGGACCAAATTATGACTTTGGTAAAATACTTATAGTCTGCCGGCCACTGGCTCTTAACCTATAACCTTTACCTCTTTGTACAATTTAGGCTTTTGATTTTTATTAACTAATTTGCGGGGAAAGCTCTGATTAAATAAATTCCTAAAAATATTCATAAATGTATTCCATTGGGCATTTACATTACATTTTTCTATACTATATACCTCTAACCAGTTTTGGTCATGTAAGCTACACAGAAAGTTACGTTTGTCTTCGCTTGAAAAGATGCGTTTGTAATTCTTCGGTGTGCTTAACTTTAAAAACCACCTCCTGTGCCGTATGATCTGAAATATAGTTTTCAAACACATGCGCTCTTATAAATTCTGAATTTGTAAATATATTATCTATGCAACTGGCAGAGGTATCTGTAATTCTGGTATTTTCATTTATGGCAGGCACAAGTTTAAAAGAGCTCATTAGAGACAATAAGTTTGCCTTCCCTTCATTGTCTATTAGCATTTCAATATTAAAATCTCCCGAAACACATACCAGCCCATTTTCCTCAAATACATACAACAATAGTTGCTCAAGTTGAGCCATAAATACCTTCATATCCCCTGCAGGAGGCCTATATACATCTCTGTCTGGCTTCATAAAAGGTGAAAGTAGGTGGCGCGATTAGCTTGGGCCGCCAAAAGCGCGGGAGGTTTGAATGTTTCTTTGATTGCTTTATTGTTAAATTTTATCCATTTTGATGCGGTCAAGATCTTTTAATTCTATTATGTATTCGTATGACTAATTTTTAAAAGGATAAGTTTATGCAATGTTCACAAATAGTTTTAGATAAATATTTACCCAAATACACAATAAAATTTTTAAAATCTTCACCTCATCAACAGGGACAGATCATCAAAGTCGCTCATATAAAAAGTTGCAGGTGATCGAAACAGTATTCAAATAATCTACCGTAGACAATATACAAGGCTTGTTAATCGAAATGCATACATATTTCATAAAAAGTATATTCATTAATACCAAATGGGTCACTTGAAATTAATAGTCAGAGTGTAATACAAACAACAATAAGTGAATTCAAGATATGCCTACCCTATGTACTTACTTAAAATTAAAAATCAATAATCATTAGAAAAAATTCAAGTAAATGTCACAGTTCATCATACAAATACAAAATTATATTTAATGTCTGATAACGCACAGACTTTTACAAGATAAGGGACGAAGGAAAATAGTGCATTTTTCAACTTCATCTTCTCTTAATCCACAAACAATACAAGGAGTCTCAGCACCCATGATGCTGTTTGTTTTGTCTCTATTAAGTAGTCCACTGATCCACTCCACTCCGGATACAAACTAACTTTTCAGTCACAAGATGAATGAAATAATGAAAAAGTATATCTTTCAAGCAAAAATTTGCGAAATTAACACAAAAAATATAAGAAAACAGCAGCAAGCCAATTTACAAACAGCCTAAAATGAAAACATGGTGTCTGTAACGTATTGAACTGTCATATAGTCATACTTGTCGATGTCATCTAGTATTCAATTCAGTCTTGTCTAAAGTCACTGTAGTATTCAGCTGTTCAGCTTCTAACGCAGAATTCCATGAGTTAGGCGAAGACATAATATATCATTTGTTTTTGCAACAGCGTCGACACGACTTTAGCTCCATCTATAATCACCTTTGGTGATGTTAGATAAAGAGAGCGCTTTACGGAAATGCATTAAGTAAAAGAGACGGCATGATGGGAGAAATTTTCTATTTTACTTAACTGTCTCTCCCTTGTCTCTACACCTCCAATATATTATTCTAAAAATCGTTTCCATGATTAATCTGGTTATTTTAATATTTTGTATGTCAGAAGTTGGATTTTAAAGCTTTTTAGTGAAATCGTAATAACTATAGAAAAAATATGAAAATAGGACTACACAAATTTTAAGTGTATAAAGATTTTTATAGAAAATATAATTTACGTTCATATTAAATGTGTAAATTTGCTAGCATTAAATGCCAAAAATATGATCTTCCTGTTGTAACGGCCACAAAAGTGACAGTGACGTAAAGCAAAATTTTGTCTAACATTCTGCTATTATAGCATTTTTGCTATTTGAATAATTTTTCATTCAGCATTCTGTCAAGAATGCGGTTAATCTCGCTCCCATAGGAATTTGACTAAATATCGATTAAATTTCAAAATCAAGCCACACGAGAATGAGCATTACACTTTCCTAATTAATTATGGTAATCTGCTTTGACAATATCTTAAGAGTTCCCGCCTAATGAATTAAAAAAGTCACCTTTTATTTTGAAAAAGTCATATTTGGGAATAAATTAAATGTATCAAAAAATCCTTGAATTTCTTTTTTACGGTTTGGCACACAATCATTTAAATGCAACAAACAAATAAAAACAAATATACATATTTGTACATTTTCGGGACAAATGAAATTTTATACAATTTTTAGGTATTTGTTTACTAGCCTGTACATACAAAATATTAGCAATATTAGAAACATTCAATAGCCTAATCGATGTGCCCTTAAATTTTGAAAACCGCATTTAAAAACTAGACTGCAATTTTTTCATATGCGTTTCAAGTGAACAACAGTTTATAATAACTATACTAATCCTAATAGCATAGAGTAATTTTTTATTCTGTGCTAATAGAGGCAGATGAATAAATGATCAGTGAAAGAAAAGGTCTGCCAATTATAATTTTAAAACCAACGTGGCTTTTATGCGCTAAACGATTTATGCCTGTAAATAGCACGTTTCTTGAAATCGATTCTGAGATGATAATAATAACCTAATAACTAAAATTTCCTTGGAAAAGAGCCATCAAATATTTAATCGAATGATATGACGTGAGCTTTGTAATTTTTTAACTTACGTTTCATGACTACTGTTTTTCTCAAATAATAAATAGATGTGTCCTCTCAAGTGATTTATTTATTCGATATAAACTGCTCGTCAAATCAATTCGGATTTCATAGCAGCCATAAAAAGGTAGAATAGATGAGAAAAACACTAATATTAAATGGGATTATAAATCATGCAGAGATTCTTAAATTAATTCTAAGATCACACTTCAGATAGCTGTTGTTTAATTATTTTATCCAACACATGTCAGTTTTAAGTATCATTATTCATGTCATTTTAGACAACTAAACTATCAAATAACCCACTAGTGGGTTATGGTTTATAACTCACGCTCTTTTTTTAAGTACTTACTATTTATTTTCAATATTATTACAGGTATTTAATATTAAATGAAACCGTCATTGTTTTGGATGAACTGGATATTGCCATATTTTCCAAGTCTCCATTGGAAGTTGAGGGCATTTGTTCCACCTGGCCGTTGTTTGATATTTTGCTGATCCCGTGAATTTTCTCCGCAATTTTAATTTTGTTTTGAATGGATTCTTCGATGTAGCCCTCCGCTACCGATGAGGATTTCCATCCAGTGTTGTCAGGCTAACCCCGGCATTAACTAGCAGAGTAGCGGAAGATCTTCTCAAACAATGTCCGGTGTACAGTTCTTGATTTTCAAGGTTTAAGTAAGCAGCAATTTTGGAGGGTATTTCTGACATAGTATTGATACCCACACACTGACTTGTACATTTGCCATTTTTATAAAAGACAAAAAAGCGGCTGTGACCGGCATTTTTTGGTCTTAATGAAATGTATTTTTCTGCACAAATCAACTGGGTTTACTGGAAATCCTTCTTCAAAAATAGTAAAACTTCTTGATTTTTTAGTTTTTGTATCGGGCAAAACAACGAAAATATAATTACTTTTGTCTTGAATATTTTCAATTATTGAATGTGTTAGCTCATCGCATCTACAAGCCCCGGCAATACCCATAATGAAAGCTACTTTCATTAGTAGAAATTCACGGGTCTGGTGTCATATAAGCACTGTCGATTTTAAAGATTTTTTTGGGTTCAATGGAAAGATTACATCAAATGGAACAAATTAATCCAAAAAAATTTGCCGATGAAGCACTTTTGACGCCAAAAATTGAAAAAGAAATTTCAGAAATAAGGCTGTTTAGTGACATTTAAATGCGAAAACTCTCCCAATATGACGTTAATTATGACAATTTACTTGCAATGTTGTCAGACTTGGCTAACCTTCTTGATTTTCAAGTAAGTTAATTGACAAGTCCAGGAGCATATTTCATAAAGTAGAATAACAACTTATGAAAGTAACGCTTGTTCCTTATATGCCTCAGACTAACCAAATAAGCTCCCATTTGTCTCTTAACTAACCAAAACTAGTCCAGACTAACGTAAACTAACCCAGATTGACCAAAAGTAACCCATACTAAGCAAAACTAACCCTGGCATACATGTATATATAAGTAATAAAAGTTTTACTCAAATTGTTCATTTCCCAGTAAATGTCCTAAATCAAGTACATTTGTCATAAAATGAAATAATTTAAGACAAGCGCGATACGCACGCTTGTCAGTAAATCAACCACAGCTAACCCACAATAACCAACACTAACAAACGCGCTACGCGCGCTTGTCTCTTTGCTATCCCAAACTAAGCAAAACCAACTCAGACTAACCCATACTAACCAAAACTAACCCTATGTTACCAAAGTAGAAAGACAAGCGCGCGTGTTCCAAAATAAGCAAATCCAACCCAGACTGGCCAAAACCAAACCAAACTAACCAAAACTAATCCTAATTAACCAAAGTAAAGAGCAAGACGCGCTACGCGCGCTTATCTCTTTGCTATCTCAAATTAAGCAAAACCAACCCATACTAACCTAAACTAACCCATACTAACAAAGACTAATCCACTCTAACCATAACTAACCCAGACTAACCAAAACTAACCCATACTAACCAAAACTAACCCTAATTAACCAAAGTAAAGACAAGCGCGCCACGCTATCTGGTGTAATCTTATTCCAGATTAAGCAAAAATAATCGAAACTAACTTTAATTAGCCAAACAAGCGCTTGACCAACCGCGCCAATCACAAAATCAAAATTAACCCAAAGTAATAAAACAAATAACGCACTACGCATGATAGTCTCTTAAACTAATCCAAATGACCTTTTAAATTTGTATCCATTTCAATAAACTAAATAAATTAGTTTATAAAAGTGACCCCTTTCAAGCGTAACATCTAATTCTAGTAAATCATATATTCGAATTACTGTTATTTTATTAAACAAAGCCATTAAGAATCATTATTTATAAGAAGTTTTCGCCCCACAGTACTTTTGAAACATATTCAACACGAGGCTGTTATATTTTAGAACCAAATAGAAATTAAGCTTGACAACATCTACCCGTACAACAGCCAGCTGAGCCGTGCTAAGCCAACCTTATATAATCATGTTTTAAGAAATAGTCATGTTGACGCTTATCTCATAAATATTATATTTTATATTATCGTTTTAAAGTGCAAAAAAAACAGTTTTATTTGCAATTTTTAAGAAAAGAAGCTTTAGATTATGTTATTATTAACCTTCTACGACCATACCTTAGGACAAAGTGTACTGGAATTGTGTTTATTAGCAAAAAATTTATTTTGCGAAAATGTGCTTCATCCGCAATTTTTTTTTTGCGTTAATGTGTCCCGTTTGATGTAATCTTTCCATAGAACCCAAAAAAAGCTTCAAAATTGACGGTGCTTATATGACACCAGAACCAAATTCACTATCAGGAGCCTCACTCAAAAACTGTTCTATTTCATTTATTTCCAATGTTTTGGACTTCTTGGGTTTGTATCCTTGAGATTAGCTCTTTAAAAAACTAATTAGTTTGCCAAATTTTGAAATGTCGATTTTCTTGTAGAGATGAAGTGTCGAGCGAAGCATGGAATATTTAGTCCATAGAGACGATGTAGCTAATTTTTTCTGTAGATGCAAAAAATAGGCCAGCAAAACGTTTTCGTTAATACCTTTTATCTTTTTTGAATCCATCCATTTCTCAAGAGCTTTGTACTCCTTGTCATAAGAATCTCGAGATTTTTCTGGTAGTATTTGCATTGCCGCTTCTTCCGCTTCGGTAATAATGTTTTCGGGCACATAATTTTCATCAATTTCATTCATTTTCTCAAATTGATAAATGCTTTTGGAAATGCCAAAATTTGTTTAATAAACAAGTGTCCAAGCAACAAAAAACAGGTAAAACAACCCGTTAAACTAGCATGTCAAAAGTCAGTCATAGTCTGACACTTTATTGCATTAAAGCAGGTTCTACACTAAAATTTCTTAGACAAAAAAAATAATACACACTTAAACTAACACAAAATAATGGTGTTGGATAAAACTTTGTATGCCACTCGTGTGTTATGTTTTAAAAGTCACTTGAGAAATTATACCACTCGGCCTTACGGGCCTCGTGGTATAACTTTTTCTCGCGTGACTTATTTTCAACATAACACACTAGTACCATAAATAACTATTATTAAATGTGAGCACTGAGAGATTAGATTCAATAATTTTAAACTTATTTATTAAAGAATAGATCTGATATGAATAGGATTTTTTATATAATTCGTTGTTATGGTGAGAATAAATTGTCGTAGCAAATTTAAATTTTCATCGGTTCTAAATTTTAGTTTTTCAGAGACGTACGGAGGACTTAAAATTTTTATAATTTTGTAAAACAAGCAGACATGTTAAGCCGACGTAATTCTATTAATTTGTGAGAAATCCAATGCCTGCGTCCTGCTTGCGGCATCTAAGTTCTAAGTATGAGTCATCGCTGGCCAAGAAGAACTGTGGTATTTTCCCGATGTGGTCAGCCACAGAAAATATAGAACTATATTTTCTGTGGTACAGCCCTGGTCGAGAATAATAGAGGCCTCGCTTCGTCCGGAATGTTCGCGATATATTTTAGACTGGATCAGAGACAAGGAAGAGACGTGCAACTCAATGTAATAAATCATCCGAGAGAAAGAAAGCTGCCATGCCTTCTTTGTCTGTCTTCAGGGCAAGTGAACGCAGATGACGCACGAGGCGAACGTTGTCAATTGCCCGCCAAATTCAAATTAACCATCTTTTCTTTTTTTTTCTATATTTCTTCAAAATTCGCAAGTACAATTAAATAAATACTCGCATATAACTCAAAATGTCATTTATTTGGTTTTGATATATATCTTTCTTACAGACAATACGAATCAATATCACTAAAAGAAATAACATTGTAAAACTGAATTGCCATATAGGCTATGAATCTTCCTTACCATTCATTAAAATTTATTATAAACATAAATATTTATTATTATTATTAGTTGTAAGGCAAGGCTTTCAATTATTGATTAAGTGGATTTGACAGATATTTAATTAAATTGCACTAATGCTACTTTCGATTATTATTTCTGCGCGTAATCTTTCTTTAAGAAATGAAAGCAAAAACAATTGAAATTGGCATAAGTTCATCTGAATGACAAATGCAAAAAATATAAGGACAAAGACGTTGCAGATTCACACTTCAACACAATCCATTTCACTATTATCTTAAATTGTTTGTTAAAAAGCACAAATTAAATAATCTACACTGTAATCACTAATAAAAGTCAATAATTTACGTAAATAGCAAAACCAAACAAAGCGACCATTATAAAAATATCAAACCTGGCTCGTAATTGGCGCGCGTCACCGTTCTAATGCGGCGTTGTCAAATTGATTTTTTTATTATTCATGGTACGTCTTTTGTTTCTTAATCAAGCGTGAGCAAAAAAGAACATCAACATTTATATACAGAAACTGGAGGCAACTTGGCAACCACGAGGAAAGCGATGACTGCTCCACCTACGTTCGCTTGCCTAGATGAATGACAAGGAAATAAGTGTAGGAAGTTACGTCAAACAAAAAGAGATAAAGAACAGTTGATAAATTTACGGGGCCAGTTACCAGTCTCTTCATGTCTCTGACTGGATTTCATAGGGTGTGAATTGAAACATGGAATATTTTTTCTTTAAATGCATTAGGTAGGTACTAATGCAAGATTTATTTTGCATTAACTATGATCAATATATAAAATGTTTTCTAACTACTTTCATACATTCATCCTTTCACACATAAAACAAAATTCTTAAAATCAGATTGACTCTTGGTATCTTACAAAAATTCTTGATTATTAAAATTTAACACGAACTCCTTTTTTTACTGAATTTAATCAAACTTTTGTTTACATCAAATATCCGTTCACACTCAATACCTTGTTACTTTGCTTCTTCTGCAATTCCATCAACTTAACTTCACCTTCGAAAACGTGTTTCTAGTTTTGAGTATAGGAATCGATCTGTTTCATTACAATAAATTTCCAACCGCTATTTCAACTTCTCCAATTGACACGAATGGGAAAGACGCTACAGCTTGTACGTCTTGAGACAATGCGTATAAGAGTCCCATAGGAGTCTCTAATCCGGCTTGAAAGAGGGTAACACGAAGATATTTTCTAAATACCTTCGCTAACAAATGAAAAAACTGCCTAATATCTTGGAGTCAACAGACCTACGACGAAGCAGATATCTTACGTATGAATACTTGTACTGCATTTGAACTTATTTTTGCAGAAGTAGAGACAAAAGCGGGAAATGTATGGACGATCCCATTAACGCATCTGAGAGAGTAAAAAATGTTCTTTCTTTATTCGACATGTGTTGTTTACATAACATTGACGAAGACAAAGATATATTAAATTTAAAACGATTAAAAATATATTTAATTTATATAATGCAATCAACAGACAATTCAGGTTCGGACTAAGGAGTAACTGAATTATGATGCTTTAAATGCACAAATTGATATTTACCTGCGGTGAAATAAACCTATTTTTGTTTGAATTATGGCTCAATCATACTGCGAACATACAGGGTGTTATCAAAAAATTATACGGTTTAAAACGACAAGTTCATACAGTCAACAGTTACTACCAACTGATTATTATCTCATGTTAACTGACATATTGATCTATACGAAAGCGTTGTGAATGGTGGAGTTACTGTAGATGAGTTCCCCTTCAATTGACGCGTATATATTTTTAATCTAATCATATTTCAAAAATACGTACGTATAGCTATAAGATTTCCCACGGTCTCTTCCACATTTGGTTGCCCGATGGCACGCATTATTGCTGTCACTATCTGGATTGGTAGTCCTATCCAGTTAACTATCAGCCATGGCAGAAGTAGACCTGGACGATTCTAAAAATATATTTACAGAATAAATTACTTATTTATATTAAATATACTACTTATGATGAAGAATGCAACGCCTTATACCGACTACAAATAAAAATGAGCTGATTTCAGCTAAAAGGCTAAATATAAATTTGCACTTTTATTCGAATGCTTTCAACGCAGTACTAAGGGAATTCGCGTTAATTCAAGCAAATTCTGAGCAATTAAATCTCGACGTGAATCTAGATGACGAAGAAACACTAGCAAACGGCTGGATCGATATTATGACCACTTATGCTGACGTTGAACTGATACATTTTTATGAATTTAAACCCTTACAAAATCTGAATTGTCTAAAACGTAGACTTAACTTAAAATATCAAAGTTGGTATTGGTTCCAATCTTAATCGAACGTGGTAGGATGGTACAAGTATTTTATTTTAATTTTCATTTGGGCCTTTCAATAATCAATGAAATATCCTGTAGCTGTATCGCATATAAATGTAGTGATAATTCTTAAAATATCTAAACATTAAAGTTTGACTGAGTGCTACACATGTTTTGATATAGGACATTAACTGGCTTAACGTAATAATAATTATACTCACATGTTCTGCTCCAAAAACCAACAAAACCCCTAGAAGGAATGAAATAGCAGCAGCAACGGCGCCGATTGTGAAGATAATTTTTAATACTAAAATAAAAGTAATAATTATTAATAAGAGAAAACCGAGAACAAGTATAAAATAAATAAATAAATAACGTCTTTATTAATACATGCATACATATTTCAATGCATAACATGCACACACCGGACGCAGATGGCGAAGTTTAACCATTGGCTATTCCTCCACTTAACCATCTACACCCTGTAATATACT